>JAULKK010000003.1:3575676-3593326 GCA_032355705.1 Rubia peregrina
GTGTGGTTTATGTTTTTTTTCTTCTTTTAAATATAATTTTATGAGAATTTTATCCTTTTTTAAGGGTCCAGTTAATTTTCTTTCGATAAAACTCGAATGATTTCCCCAAAACGTTAGATAACAGAACCCATGTGCATAGTTTTTAGGTGAGAATGATTAACCCCTAATGAGAGCTAAGTTTACAGTTTTTACATTAGAAAAAAAAAGCACTTCATCATTACATTAACAACCCAGTCACTTCGGTCACAAAAAACTAACCCCTTGAAGTGTCATCAGTAAGGGAGGCAATGTTAGTGGACAAAGAAGCTATAAAAAAAGAAGTCTCTCTTACTACAAGGTTGCATAGCACAATAAACTCTAAGCACCATATACACTATAATCGGAAAGGACTAAAACTTGAGAAGGCAACCAATGCGTAAAGCAAAGTCACCTCTAACAGCTCCAGCTTGGTTTTACATATACATCAACTCTGAACAACGCTAATATATCCTACCAGAACCGCTTTCACTGCTGATAATCCAACCCCCCAGCTGAAACAAGCTTCGATTTTCAGAGATCCTTGTGGTGGCAATGACATCAAGATTAGGCCTATCCAGGTGCAACTGCTTGCAGCCGAGCGAAGTATTTCACCAGCCTGAACTGGTTTTGATCCACTACTCGAACTTTGTTTTTCCATAATAGAGTAACAATCCTTGGTTGCACCACTCAACTCAGGGAGTTCGCTTCCTCTCCTTGATGGAAAAGAAGCTTTGATGGTCCACAGCAAATAATTGTCTAACCGGCCCAATTCCGGCTACTCTGTGTTCGAACTCTGTCTATTATCTTTTGCATTCCAGATAAATCTTGCGCATAACTAACAACCTGAATTTAAAATGAACCATTAGGCACACTGTGAACCTTGGAGAAGCTAAAACAGCCGTCCAAAATTAGCATAGACAAGAGGAAACTGGTCTAAGGCCCTTGAGATGGTGCTATATAGTAAATACCACTCATATGCTCTGCATAACCACTACAAAACCACAAATGAACTGGATGTCACAAGCAGCAAACCTGAGAATCTGTTTGAGTATCAGTAAAGCGATAGTAATCTGCTGTTCTGACATCCTCTGGAGGGTTCTCGATTTGATCATTCCTGAGGGGAAAAGACATAAATGTTCACTATACAATTCTATTATACTTCATAATTATCATAAACACAGATTTTAGTACATATATCAGACAAACTCCTAGTTGAAATATTCACACATACTGTAGAAAAGAAACAACACATTGAATAAAATTATACACAATAGTTCGAAAATTTAGGACAAAACCTAACAAAGTGAAACAAAATAAAAAGATTATAGTAGAATAAATTTTCACTATATATAGGTATGCTGTCAAAGCAAACCGAGCATAAACAGCGAAATTTCAGTTGACCAGAATTTTTTTTTAAAAACAACAGAAAAATAATTGATCAATGAAAATTCAGTCTTCACTACAGTGTTAGGAAGGAAAGAAGGTTGATAACCAAGTGTGTAAAAAATGTACTACCTCCGTTTCGTTGGATGTGGCACCCTAGCTCTAGGTACTTGGATTTAGGTGAATGAAATGAGTGGATGGAATTGAATTTAGAAAGGGAAAAGTAGAATAAGTGGATGAAATTGAAGGAATCTTGCCATAAAAGGAAAGTGTGTCAAATTCACAAAAACAGCCAAAAAAGGAAAGTGTGTTACATCCAATGAAACGGAGGGAGTATCAAATGAAACTATTATAAGAAAAAGAAGAAAAAATTGTCCAAACTCAGAAGCAAAATACCTGTCATTCACCAATGCTTCTATTTAACTGGTTCACCAGATAAAGTGGACGTATATAAATATGCATAATGCATAGATGTTAGTACAGGTGTATGCATATAGTTACTTGAGGTTATCTATCAGCAAACAGTTGGTAGGGACAGCAAACGTGAATATTACTTGTGCTGGTTGGCTCTACACTCCTCACATAGGAATCACATCTCTGTATAACCTCACCATTTATTAAATCTCAGTTTGTGCTGTAACTCTAAAACTCAGAAGTCTGGAGGATACTTGTCTGCAGAAACTTTTCCCGGAGATTTATAAATGATATAGAGACGTTGAAGATAAAGATATTAAACAAGCTCATGCAGAAGCAAAAACTAACAGAAAGCATTGCATGTCATCCTGGTGATTATAAAAAAATTCACAAGCAAAAGCAAGATAATGATCACAAAGAGGCATGGAACCTGTTTATCCAGAGCTTGGGGAACGCAATATCAGATTGAGGCTCTCCATGATCATGGCCAACAACGGCAGGATCAGATGTAAAAAGCTAAGAATAAATAAAGGAAAAAAAACAAGAAAACTTCGCAACCGAAACTTAAAGCATTCTAAATGACAAATTCAAGGATACATTTCTGCTACAATCCCCACTACTGGCAGGAGACTTCCGGTCATGAATCTGAATTATGATCAGAAAAAATTTGAGCTCACAGTCCAACATTAAGATCCTTCGGTAATATACAAAGCATATGGTAAGGAAAGTAGTCACGACCTTGCTTGTTTGCTCCAACAAGTCAATAATAGAAGCTACATCAGGAACCATGGTGGTCTCTCCTCCAACACTTTCTCTTCGGTCATCATCTATGGAAGTCATAGGACAGTTGCCATTGATTGTATTTGACTCACATGGTAGAGCTCTTTTGCCAGCTTCAGAAATTCTTGCCTTCTTAGTGCAACCACCAGGGTTATTCAACTGCTGCACATTTGTTTTCCTTAAAGATTCAGTTTCTACTCTTTTTAATGACTGGGGCTGATTTGGAACCATGGTGGTGTCTTCCCCTACATTTTCTGTCCTATTGATTTGAACTGGTCTCGACCAACACTCACCGCTGATTAGATTGGATTTGCACTGTAAATCAAGTTTATCAGCCTCAAAAGTCCTACCCTTTTTAACAAACTCACTAGAGTCATTCAGCTCATCATTTTTCTTGGTATAAAATGCAGTATCTGAAGCTTTGAGAGACTGGGGCTGTCTAGGAACTTGAAATGGATATTCATCATATGTCACACAAACAGCTTGCTTGGAACCATTTGAGCTACTCAGCTTTTCATTTCTCCGAGTTAAAGATTGCGATGAAAGAGTTCTAAGTGACTGGGATTGGCTTGTTATTTGAGATGAATTTTCATCAGGCGTCATCCCAATGGCTTGGGTGGAAAATTGGGTGATATTACAAGCTCCTTCACGGTCTTGAGAAGTGATATCTCTTGGACAAAAAGGACCTGGAGGAACAACTTTATTCTGTGCAAGCATACCAAGAGCATGCAACTTTAAGTCAGAAAAGAAAATTGAAAATGATGTAGTCATGACTCATGACAATATGACAGCATGAAAATCTTAAGGAGAAAAAGAGAGATTAACCTGCTTCACACACTCAAAAATCCACTCAGAAGTAACAGGCTGTATCCCCCACTTACACGCAGCCTCATACTTGCCACCACTAGTGAATTTACACAACAAATGGGTAATTTTTCTGGTCAATTTCTCAACAAACCGAACTCCCAGAGTATAGCACAAATTTCTCAGCAGCAATCTTTCTTTTTCATCATATTGTGAAACGCAGAAGCGGAAGCTTTTGAAAGCAAGAAAAGGAACTTGGCATGGGAGTGGAGAATAGAGGATGTGGCTGCTGACATCCAATAAGCACCCATCCTTCAATACAAAAGTTATAATCTATATTAGTGTGTTTTCCTTGTCAGAATATTAGTGGCACATTAGAGGGCCAGCTAATCTGGCTTATGACAATCCCGGGCACCAACCACAACAAACTCAGAGTACATACAACTATACCAGCTAAGTTCATCAGAGACCTCTAAGCAACCTTAATTGAAGCCAATAATGATAGTGGTTCTAGTGCAGAATATTATTTAATCAAACAGCTTGCCTTGTCATCACCCCATAAATTTTAAAGACACAACTTAAAATGAAATGACAATTACAAAAGCAAGAAAAAAACTTTCCATACCAATAGAGAAGAACGTATCCAATGACTAGACACATATTTTCTCGTGCAGCTAATAGAATCTGAAGGTTCCGCACCATGGCACTGAACAACAAAGTGCACCCTGTCTTCAACTTGACTTTCCACAACTTCTCCTCCCCCTTCATTAACCCATTCAACAATTTCAGCCCTCTGAAAGAATTAACCATGCTGAGTATCAGAAAAAAGTTTTCACACATGGTCCTAGCAAGCAAATTATTAAAAGCTCACATTTAGGATACAAAAATATTCTGTGATACATGTTCAGTAAGACTAAAAGGTAGAGCAGTCCTAAGTGAAAGATGTGTATAATTATTATCTACCAAGAACAAGTACATGTAGTACATCAGTATGAGATAACAGAAAGATGATAAAGCCATTTTCACTGAATAAGTCAATGACATTCAGGTTTCAAAATTATGATCATTTCTTTTAATTATTAATTCAAAGACACCAAACACGATTGTGACATAAGCTCAGGTACTCTATAGAAGCTTACAAGCAGGAAAATACCTGATCAGCAGGAAATGAACTAGAAAAGCAGAACAGTTTTCCTGCAAACACATTTGATGAAATTTTGCAGTCCACCTCATGGGCACCACCCATCCGTACATGCATATTCCCTTTTTGTTTTACAGGGTTTTCCACTTTCTTCAAAGAGATGTTATCATTACTGATGCAGCTTGCTTCTTTTGCCTCTTCGAAAGAAGCATCAGATCTAGAGTTCTTGTAGCTAACAACCGGATCCTCTGGTATTAGAGGTTGCCCTAAGGATTTTGCTTGTCTTGTTTCGTTAGTACTCATCAGCAATCTTTTCCCAGAGAAATTAAGATCTAGCATATAGAGGTGGAATACAGATGTTAAGTGACTGACAGGAGATATGTTAGATAGTAAACCAAGTTGAACATCGGAAGATTCAAGACAACCCTAGCAAGAAAGTATATCATGGAAAAAGTGACTGGTACTAGTATACAATATTATAAAAAGGATAAGAAAACGACCCTGAAGTTCCAGAGAATGTGCGCTAACCTTTTGGGAGAAGTACATCATAAGCAATGTGCATCCTAAGTACAGGCACTTCCTTTTTTTCACGATTGCAATCTTCAAGCCATTCAGTTTTTACAACAAAGATGACACCTAATGCTGCAAGATTTCGTACTTCTTTAATTTCACTGTAAAATCATCAAAGAATGTGAGAACACAGAAATTAGAATGCGGCAATTCACGCCTCTAAAAAACCCTCACAGGAAGATATATCTGAAAGAAGACCTTCAATTCACCACGTTGCAGCAATAAAAGGAAATAGCTACTTCAACTACCAACAAGGATTGAGCCAAAATTCAACTCATGTTTCTGCAAAATATATGCATGGCTTAAACTAGGCAATGAAAATCAGCACAGCCCTCTCCACTTTCAAATATATTAAGCTGGTGCATATGTGAATGTTTCGCCAACTTTCAGCAATGCTGTCTTAAATAATTATCTGGCACTTTCTAATTTTCAACTTACTGAAGAAAAAATCTACACAAACACACAAAATTGCAAGTTTGTATGATGTAAGCATAGTATAAAGTATAAAAGTCCAAAAATTTAAAAAGGGAAATCACGATAGTTCGGTCCACAGAATTCAAAACAATATATCAACTCTCCATCACAATCTTACCTCCCAGATGGAGTTCCAACAATTATATGTGTTAACTTTTCGCTGAAAGACATATACCGAGAACCACCTCCTCTACGGACCATGCTGACCAGCTTACGCATATCTGATGCATCAAAACCCACTAGTAATATTCTGCAATCAGACAAGTACAAGTCATTGTCCTCAGTTTCAGAGTCATTGGCAACACATCCATCAACAATGGGATCATTTTTAAGCTCTGCAGCAGGTGGCCCAGAATCAACTTTAGCAAGGACAGGATCACTTTGAAATGTACAAGACATGCTACGTGAGTTGGTAGCTTCAGAATCTAGCTCTGCTTTCTGAAGATATGAAAAATCTGAAGCGCATGAAGATGATGGCCCACACTCAGAATGTATACTATTTTTATCTTGACCATTGATCATCCCCTTCCTGATATTTTTCGTGAATGTAGAGCTACTCTGAACATGATATGACTCCTCATTAAGGCACACTATTTGTCCAAAGAGAAAAAAGTGGCATAAACAAAAACAAATGTCAGATAACTAAACAATAACTTTCATTCATTTCATGCATACAAATATCGGCATATAACTACAGCTTTAAGCAGCCATCATTACCTCGTCTAACAACTGACTGCTCAAACCATTTCTTTGTGATTATATGTATGTTGCCCCATTTTCTAGCAACCTTGTACTTGTCACCTTCAGGAGTGTAATAACAGTCAAGGAACATCTGAATTCAAAGAATGACACAATATCTTCCCTATGTGTGTATGTGTGCGCGCGCATATGAGTGTATATTTACCATGAAGTTTTCACACTGCAGTATGAAAGCTAATGTATACCGAAACACATATTACTTGGCAAAGGAATCCAAAATATAACGGATAAGCTTTAGGCAACCATGGAAAGAACATAAATGTTCCTAGCCATGAAAACTAGGCTAATATTCAAGAATATACAAACAAGAAGGCTGTAAAGGGTTGTCATTTTCACCAATAACCTGACAGCTCAAAAGTTTTTAAGTTTCAAAAAGAGGACCTTCAAACTAAAGTAGTAACTTTTGTCCAATTAAAGCCTCTTAAATATATCATTTGTAGGATATATCACAAATCAAATGTGTACACTTCTTTGTCAGTTGAGCAGAATATATGCCACCATTTTCTATGACAATCTTTTCCACCTGCTTTCGCTCATCTGAAACAGATGAGCATACGGTCTCTCAAATCAAAAATATACACTACACCTACTGAATGCAATCCTTACTGTCATGGCAATTACCAACCAGCAACAATTTTGGTGACACAAATTGTCAAGCCAGAGAAAGGAAGGACCCTATAAGACTCTTGTGGGACTACACGGTGCTCTTTCCAACATTGATGCAGCCAATTGATGGTGAGTATAGGTTTCTTCAGAACATTTGCAGCCCACTACATACATAAGGAGCACAATTTAAACTTCAGTTAAAACAACTACCCGTTGCAAGTGGATGGAGCATAAATATACTTATCGAAACATAATTCCCTATCTCATAGGCACATCCTGCTGTAGGCAAAGGTAATTTCAAAATATGAACAAAGAAGCCATTGTAGTGAAAAGACATTAAAACACTCTTAACAAGTAAACACAGATCCAATGCAGCAGCCATAATCAAGGAAATGTAGTGCTAAATGGAATTACGAAGTACCCAAACTACTATCAAGTAGGGACCAAGCTAACATCGCCATGAAGAAGCAACTAAGTGGGCTAATTCTAAAATCCAGATCAAGTTAAATCACTTCCCTGCATTCATTAAAGATTAAAGAAGAGAGAGTAAATGGATATCTAACTTAGGATGCTGCTAAATTCTTGGGTGCACTGGACTTAAAACTCTGCTTCATGCAGAAATAGGGCCAAGAGTAATCATAGTAATTGTTGCTCGTGTGGGGTTGGCTAAACTCCCAAGAGATGGCAATAATACAAAACCCATTCCACATACTTACATGTATAGCAGTAAAGGAAAAAGGGGGAAAGAGAAGAAGCAAAACATTGAAAATTTGCCATCAGCAACTTGGCAGATGAAATAGAAACATCCTAAATATCTTCGTGAAAAAACACCATTACTCTTGGTCATTTGTTGGCTCCTATCACCAGCCGAAATTCGCAACAGCCAAAACCCCAAATAGTGGGATAAAGACTTAGATGTTTTTGATGTTGTTTTTGTTGTTGAATCACAAACCAAAATATGCGGCATAAGTTTATAAGATTCCAATGAACATTTTTATGAACATTTTACTAAGTTTTGTGATGCAATTTACTATATCTTAATATTTATGAAAGTAAAGAGAATTTTTTAAGAAAGCTAAAACGATAAGCATAGGAGTAAAAGAAGTAATATATGGCTTTTGACTGACTCTTTGATTAAAGAAATTGAATTTGATAGACTAAGTCTTTTTTTATGAGTTGTCATAATCTGCATTTAGATGAAATTCAAGTAAAATCTGATTTTTCTAAACCAAAGTATTCTAAGATCTACGTTCTTAACATAATTAGAATAGAACTAAATCTTATACACTATTGCATATGAATTACATGGAGGGCGCATGTCCCAATAGAAATCCACCAGCGCCACAGTTTAACAGTGGCCCGAACCTTGGAATGACTATATTCTTATATTTGAAATGAATGGGACAAAATAAGCCCTTTTTGAGAGATGAAAAGGAACTTCGTTGGCAATTTTATCTTCCAGAAACACAACAAAGTATGTAGGGTTTCATGAATCATATCGCACTATCGTGTTCAAACACATTGTGTCATTTAGATCTGAATATAGGCTTTGCTAGAATTAATGAACTCCACAAAAGATTTAATCAATAATGTTAAATAATTCATGTACACATGCATAGATAAATATATCTAGCTGATACACTTCACAGCACCATATACATGGATATACCACATAAAATGAGCTAAGCTGACTACTTGAAGAAGGTATGCAGAATAACAAGCTCAAACACATGCATAGAGAGCAAGGTTGTCACAATGCTGGTGGAGTCGTGGACTGCCATGTCGCCATGGTGACGCTATAGCAAAAAGTACAGATGATTCACATGCAATACTATACAAAACTCAGTTCTTTTGTAAAACTAATTAGTTGAAAAAATATCTCAGAATACTTTCATAGTAAAATGATTAGATTAGAAATAGTTTTCATCTAGATACAAATTAGATACAATTCACTATCTAAGTTTGTTTCCTATTCTGTTTAAATATCCTTAATCAAAAAGTCGGTCTCAATCCTAAATTCTACTTTCTTAACTTGTCCTTGTCTTTCTAGGCTTCCTACATGATTTTGAACAGCTTTCACAGTCAGTCCCAGTTTTATTGTCTCAGATTAACTTTTTGTCACTGGTTCAAGATCGGAAAATCATTCAATATGAAGGTGAAGGGAGAATCATGATCGTCAATCAAATTAGTTTGGTCATCCATAAATAATGTAAGACTTTGAGAGGAGATTTAAATTAAATATCCGTGTCAGTTTGCCTAGCCCTACAGTAGAGGTGATGGAAATTTTCATCACGCGTGTGATGTTAAACAGTTCCAAGTATTATTCCCAGAAAAACATATTCATGCCATTTTACTATAGTCTTTGTTTCAACCTAACACAGTGTGATAAGGGCTTAGTTATTGTTTATTATGGCCTCGCATGTTTCTTACATTCAGTTTTCTAAAGTCCAAATGAGTTTCTTCGATCTGTTTAGCTGAGCAAACACTCCTGCTGAATTTGGTTAATGCTCATAAATAGCAATAGTTATTCCTTACTTCTCTGTAGCTATTGGAGAGCGTGTGATTCTATAGTTCATCTATCATTGTAAGGTTACTTTTGCAAATTTTAGGAAACGTTATAGGTCGACAGCGGAGATACTTAGCCCAATACATGCTCCACCACTTTCAGAAAAGAAAAGACTTCATACTATTTATTATGCAGTAGTTCATTCATATTCTACCTTTTAATACTTGATATATAAAGCAGGAGATTTGAACTGTAACTCACCAAAATCAAAACAAAATAGGCTTCCTAAATAAATTTGCGACAGAACAGATCAGAATCCCAAATTAGATTTTTAAATCACTAACAGATGTCACCTTAGACTATAAATACCCAGTATGCAACTCAGGCGGAACAGTCAAACCATTTCAAGTCCCAACATAGTTGAACATTTTCCTCCATTACAGGCTACCAGAAACTTCTTAAGTTGATATATACATACTGTGAGCCTCCACACACTCCTATCATTATTAAACTGCTCTGGATATTTCTTGAAGCATCATCAATTAATCAACCAAATACGTATCCCTAAATTTAACATGATGACATGGGTACATTCAAATGGCTAGAAATGTGACAGCCATCCAACCTTAGATAGCAGTGAATTTATCAAATCCAATTGCACATGCACTATATCACCTCAAAAAAGCGCACACCAAAGGAAAATTCGGATAAAATTCAAGTTCGATAACGACAGTAACCTATAGCACACTTGAGAAAGTAACTTTTGCATTTGCATAGATCAAAATAGACAAATCCATGCTATATAGCTAGCTCAAATTCTACCACACAGAACTCAGATGGATAGTAGACTGAGGATATTTTCTAATTCCCTTCATCTCCTCCACCATGAAAACCTCTAAGTAATGACAGAAGAAATAGGCAAACAAATTAACCTACCTTGTATTTTCCAGCTAAAACACTCTTTACAATTACAAAGCTCACATCCATTGATGCTTTCATTTGTAGAACTCCTCCCATAGCTGTAACTAGCTTTTCAATTTCAGCCTGCAAGACATGCAATGAAACAGGAAACGGAGAACCAATCAAGTTGGGTGGCCAATAAAAGAAAATATCTAGTCAACTACTAGTGAACTTGAAAATATCTACTGAAAATTATACCCAGCATTAAAACTCGTAGAATGGATTAAAACATACAGAAACTAATAATGAAAACTTTTGCAAATGAGACAAACAGGTAGAGCAATAACCTTTTGGATATTCAATGACTTCTTCAAAAACAATCAAAGAGCAGTTAAGGTAATGTTGAGGCATCCATCCATCTTTTTTTCGTTCTATTAAACTATTTTTACACTCTGAATGCACTTTCTAATATTTCCAACATGATTTTATACATTTTCTATGCAACTTCAATATTTTTAAAACTAACCCAAACCTTGAAGGTATAGGATACCTACAGTTATTCCCGATTGAGTCCAACATGAGGACATGTGGAATTGCACATACATGATAATACTCTTGAGAAATGAAGGAACAAGTCATTATAACTATTCCAAATAAAATCCAAAGTGAGATAAGATGGATTTGCTCATAGACAATAAACCTCAAATATACATAACAGCTCACGCCATTCAAACACCAAAAAGTTATGAGCAAATTACGGAAAAGATCTACTCAGGGAAAGGACATTCTGAGAGAAAAAGAGCAGGCAGAATAATGTGTTTGCATTCCCAAAAATAAGTTCACGCAGCAGATGTGATAAAATGCTCCAGGGTCATTCGTGTCATCTTTCATTAACCTTCTTGAAACTGGGAATCTGTTTCTTCTCAAATCACTTAATGTGTATGCACACCATTGAATAACCATAAATGAACAAATAAGATCAACATTAAGTTGGTATCACTCGAAGGTAAAGTCTACAAGCAGAAAAATGAGGGAGTTTCAATATGAAGGGTAGGAGCCTTGCTCATTTTCATGCTGGTCAAAGACCCGTGAATCAAATCATAGTTTTGATACCTTTTCATCCATATCAAATCCAGACACTAGTAGCTTAACCCCATCCATTGCTAGGCAGCATGTGAACCCCTGTTTAGGGAGCTGCCTGTGTTCTTTTGCACAAGAGATCACACACTGAGGACCTGCATGGGCAAATTAGTTCAATTCAAACAACACTGATTGGCCCGGGGAAGCACTCACTGAGTCACCAATTCCTAAAATTGAATTAGATTTATATAAAAAGTGAAATGATTAAGACACCACATCTTAAAATCTACATCAAATGAAGGAAGGCTAAATTATTCAACAGCAATCACCATTCACCACATAGAAGCAAGAATCTACTACCATTCAGTTTCAAAACTTCAAAATTTAGTAGAATGGAAAACCAAGAGGATTAATCAATGGAAAAGTCAGCAAAGCTACAGAGGGCGTAAAAAATTGCACAGGCCAAATCTAGGATTTGGATCCATCAAGAAGAAAGTAAAAGGATTTCCCCTAAATGTGGGCTACATTATAACAATACAATAGATAAGCTGATAAAACTCTACTGCAGACAATGGTAAAGAAGGCATTGCCAGTACAACTTAGTACTTACTACTATTACTAAATCAACTAAAGTAATCATGATCAAAAACTAACAATGTTATAATTACAGTATAAAGATGGCTGTCAAATTTAATCCCAACTGAAAAAGCATCAAAACAATTATTCATTTCCGCATATAGGTTTATCATTCTTGCTTCTAACAAAACATATTGAGAACAAACTATGGACTGCCACCGCAAGGGAGATAATAATACAGTAACTGCACATTGAACAGCAGCGACGTAAACTAACAATCCCAAATATTTAATAGCACGGAAATAACCCCCTTATTTAAAACCCAAGTCAACATCTGGACCAATATGCCCTGACGGCTAAGTTTGACAGAATCATAGGCATAATTCTAGCACAAGGTAAACATACACGCTACTAGGCTAATGATCAAGAAGAAAATGCAGAATCCATTTGAATAATTGAATACAAGGAGCGGTAATTTGAACATCAAAAGGAGAAGATATGCATACCAAGTAAATTGCATCCTCTGGATCGAAGATCCTCAAATTTTTCCTATGAAATCAAGGGAAAGAGGGTAAATTAAATTAAATTTTAAATTCATGACACCGTGTAAGTATATATAAGGAAGGATTTAAGATAAATGAATTTACATGATGAAGAGAGGAAATGACGTGATAATCATTTGGAGAATTGCGGCCGGGGTCGCAGCAAAGCACAACCTCAGCGCCGTTGAGTTTGAGAGCGTCGTGAAGTGAATCGAAAATTTCGGGAGGAACAAGGTTTCGCGATAGGAAAACATTCGCACCTTTGAACACCTTGGCCAGCATCGAGCCTCAAAGTAAGCAATTCTTGCTTAATTTAGGGTTTTTAATTTCAATTGGGTGACTTTGGAGCGGAGTTGCTGGTGCTCAGCGGCGAGAACGGCTTTTGTTCTATTTTTCCCTCCTTTTTGGTTTTGTAGTTTGAAAAAAAAAACCATTATCCAAGGCATAGGTAATGGTGGTTTCTTAATAAGAAACCTCACCAAGAAACCGGTCTAGCAGCGGGTGTGGGGGACATTTGTTGAAGTGATGCGTATGCGCACTGGGGCCACTAGAAGCGGTTCCTCTTTTTTTTTTACCAATACTGGGACATGTGACAGTCATGCATTGGTCCACGTGTTCCACTACACCCAGCATTTTTTTGTTCACTGGAGGGACACGTGACACCCTCTGATTAGGCCATGTGTCCCAACCTTTATTTTTTATTTAAAAGTTTTTAAAAAAATTTAAAATTCGTTAAATTTTTAAAAAATTTGGGAAAAAATTATTCTCAAAATATTAAATAATTTATTTTAAAAGGAAATTAAATTTTAAAAGTAAAAATATATTATTAAATTTCACATTTAACTTATTTTTAGTGGAAAAATTAAATTAAATTAAATTCTAATTGTAAAATTAATGAATATGATAGATAAAATCAAGTGGGGGTCTGTGAATAGTAGAAAGTGATTTCTTACCATTGTGGAGAAGAAAATGAGTGGTTTCTTAAGCGGTTTCTTAAAGTGGGTGGAAGAGAGAGAACAAGAAAATAATATATTTAATTGGTAAGAAACCGGTAGCGGTTTCTACCATTGCCCATGGTCTTATATACACTTCGTCCCACAAGTTCTGACATGTTCAATTTATCCAACAGTCATCACCACCACCCCACTGCCACCGCTACCCCACCACCACCAACAGTCATCACCACCCCCAAACCCTTACCCCACCGCCGCCAAACCCTTACCCCGTCACCACCCACCCAGCTCGCCACCAGCCATCCGCTCCGCCTGACACCGCCTGCCTGCCACCACACCAACACTCTGCATATCAAAGCTCGGCCACCACTCGAAAAATTGAAGCTCGGCCATCACTCGGTAAATTGAAGCTCAGCCACCACTCGACAAATTGAAGCTCGGCCACCACTCAAAAAATTGAAGCTCGCCACCATTCAGAAATCCCACCTGACACCACTCGCCCGCCACCACTCAGAAAATCGAAGCACGGCAAATAAAGATTCAAGATTCGAAGATCGCAAATCAGGCAGAAACCCTAGTCTACCAATTTCACCTCTAGTGGTGGCGGAAAGCAATCAGAAACCTAGCGATTCATGGCGTCGTTCGATGATTAAGGGAGAGGATGGCGGTGGCTGGTGATGACCGGGAGGGATATGTCACGATTGAATGGAATTGATTCACCGGAGGTGATGTGCAACGATGGAGGTGGCGGGAGGTTTGAGGGGTTGAAGAAGAAAAATGATGGAGGTGGCCGGGGGGGGGGGTTTGAGAGGTTGAAAAAGAAGGATTCCTTCTTCTTCTACTTTCCTTTTCTTCTTCTTCTTTTTATTTGACGGGTAAAATGGACAATTCTATTATTTTTGGTCAAAATTTTCTTTGACAATCGGAGTCAACACATCTCAGGTTTATATTGGCACATTCTTGATATAGTTGGGGCTAGTTTGGCACTTTTGATTTTACAGGGTTATATTGGCACTTTCTGCCTAAAGTCAGGGTTATTTTGGCACTTTACTCATCTTTCTATTTGTAGATTTATTTATATCTAAGGATGTTGTGTCGACCTTACAAGCATCTAAATCTTATTTTATAAGCTTCATTGTAGATTGCTCGTAAGCACTTCAAAGTAGATCAGTGAAGTCCATTCGCTAGAATGGTAGTAGATCACAGAATACCATTCGCAATGATGGTAGAATACTTAAGGCCACGGGTCAAAATGTGGTAGAAGATAGAAGGGTCAAAGAAGGAAGACAAAGAAGAAGAGCAATTAAGATATAGGAGTTTCTCAATACTAAGTTAGTGACCCTCTTTCCTGTTATGGTTTCCACTGCTTCTTCTTCGACCCATTTCATGAAGTAGTCGATAGCCATTATCATAAACTTCTTCTTTCCCTTTTGAAAATGGTCTGACTATGTCGATTCCCCATTTGGAAAATGGCCATGGTGATCTGAAGCTGCTCATCTCTTCTTCTGAGAGCCTATGCATGTTGGAATACTCTTGGCACCTGTGGCATTTCTTCACAATCTTCTTAGCGTCAGCTTTCATTGTTGGCCAATAGTACTTGGCTTGGACCGCACGTAGTGCCATCGTCTTTGGCCCTTGATAACTTCCACAACTTCCCTCATGTATCTCCCGTAGCACAACCTCTGTACATCTCAGATAGGCTCCACGTATCCCTGCCTGTACAGCAGACCATTATAAATGGCATAATTTAGCGCGTTTATTTTAATTCTCTTGGTTGTCACCTCTAACTGAGGCAGTACTCTATTCTACAAATGCCTCCTGCTTGGTGCTATCGAACTGCTTCCAGCTCTCTGTTTCGCGCTAATTATGTCCACCTTTGTGGATCTATTCTCCAATTCTTCTACCAGTACCACTTTGGTTAGGTGCACATGTGCGAATGAAGCTAACTTACTCAATGAGTTTTCCCAGGTGTTTTGTGATAATGAGACCCTTATAATGTCAAACTCCTTGAATTCGGCAGCCAAGCTTCTAACTTTGTCCCTGTAGTTCATCATACTAGGCTCTCTAGCAGCGTATGGCCCATTATACTGATTTGCCACCGGCATCAAATCTACATAAGCCTACAGCTTCTTTGATCCTAACTTCCTAGCTATTTCCATCCAGACTAATAATGCTTCATATTCAGTTTCGTTGTTCGAGGCCTGGAATTTCAAACAAAGTTCTTACATCACCTCTACTCCTACCAGGTCAGATATCACTAGATCGGCTCATGCTCCTGACGCCCCATCTATATATAACTTTCATACGTCTAGGCCTGCTAGGCCTTCTTGATGGTTGGTGGGCTTATTACCTGGGCCCTGCACCTTTGCCTCTTTTCCCTTCTCTTTCAATATTTCAGCCAGGAAGTCTTCGATGACTAAGCCCTTCATTGCTTTCCTGGGTGCATACTCTCTGGTGTGTTCTCCCAGCTCCACCGCCCATTTTACCAATCTTCATGATGCCTCTGGCTAGGTGAGAATCAATTTTAATGATTAGTTGGTTAGGACCACCACTGGATGTGCCTTGAAGTATTGCCTTAGTCTTCTAGTCGCGTGAACCAGAGCTAGTGGTAGCTTCTCCTATCCTGTGTATCATCGCTATACCTATTGTAAGGCCCATCTTACATAGTATACCAGGTGCTATACCCTATTTTTGTCCATGACTAATGCCACGCTAACTGCCTTTCAACATAGGGATATGGTGATATCCCTTGTATGCATCCAGGAAACATTTTATTAGAAAATTAGTAAAGACATCTACATTCTGGTCAATGACCAATAGTGTGTAACAATCCTTTGCGTAATCCTTCTTCAAGTCTGTGTATTCAACATACATCCTCCATCTTACGTCTACCTTTCTCACTAATACGGGGTTCGCAAACCAATCAGGGTATGGGTCTTCTCTTAGAATCCCTGTCGCAATCATCTTCTCCACCTCTTTGTTAACTACTTCGTTTCTTTCTCTACACAATATCTTGTAAGGTTTGGGCCGAATTGGCTGAATGCCTAGCTTTTCAGACCAAGAGGCAAGGAAAAAAGGGAAAGCCCAACTTACCCAAGAAGGAAACGCGAGAGGAAGGAGCACGTGTTGATGGGACATGCAACATCCCATCAACCACCAAAATGTATATAATGAGGGAATATGCAGAGGGAAGGTAAGATTTGCTATCATGTAACAATCCACTTAAATACATTTCTACATGGAAATAAGGGCTAACTAAAGCTTCAGAGCAGGCATGACCCTGCTCCTGGCCGCCTTACCTCAGTATGCCTGTCTTGTAGGTTCATGTTCATATTGGGCTGGTGTGGATCGATTACAAGCATAATAAAAACTGTGGCATTATCATTAGCACCATCTATGGAGAGTGCATCATCTTTTAAGCATCTACAAAACTTGGAGAAAATAGAGGCACAAATACCAAGCAATATGTTCAACCAGGTGGTAATGGAAGGCGTGATGCATGAGAAGGAGTCTACTCTGACGCTAACACCGACGGGGGAGTGACAGCAGCTTTGCACGACACCAGAGGTTATGAACAGCTTGAAGGTCCTCCAAACGATCGTGGCATCTCAGAAGGAGATGATGAGGAGGTTGAAGGAAATGGAGGACAAGAGAAACGTTATGGAAAAGTGAAGAGGACACGATCTGCACCCAATTGAGCTTGTCCCAGAGCAAGAGGGTGGTCGTGAATCACCTATTTGAGGGGAAATATTGTTGCAGATAGCTCAGAGTAGAGCAAGGAATGAGAAAAGCACAGTCATTTCTGGAAGAAAAGAACATCCCAGAGAAGGAGAGACTATAGTAGACTGCAAATGGAGAGAAGGTTATGCACCGCTCCAAAAGGTTAAAGAGCAGATCGGGTGAATGACCTCACCAAGATAGAAGAAAAAAGGATCGAGTAAGGAGAGTAGGGGCTCACCATTCACTAGGAAGATACAGTTGTACGACTGATCCAAAGCTGAAAATACTGATGAACCTGGGGATAGTTGATGTGTCCATTTTATATGGTTATTTTGGGATATTTTTTTTATTCATTTTGGTACACTTTGGTGCGTTGAAGACTATGTTTTACCTCGAATTCTTATTATAGGAGTTGAAAGTAATT
>JAULKK010000003.1:3593426-3603771 GCA_032355705.1 Rubia peregrina
TTCATTCTAGACCTTGTCATAGGTCCACCCATGTTACTTAGAGGATCACGAACATAGCCTTTGAATGTTTGATCAAGCCGTGGAATGTCTTCATTTATGGTGGTAGGCGTACCCTGATCTCCATCAACCTCTCTTGGCCATTACCCGGCCCATTAGCATATTCATTAGTTGGATTGGAAGAAGTATCATTGTCTTTCTTTGGCTCGCTAGTATAGGCAAAGTTGCTAGCCGATTTAGGCGGATCACGGGGAGTATCAACCTCCATATCAGCCCCACCCTTCTCTTCGTTAACCTCCTATGCATCATACCAATCCACCACATATTTGTTGATCTCCCTCATCGAGGATATCAACTTCATCTCCCCCAACTCTTCGACAAGAGTGAAAGGATGAACATCGTCTGCGACCTTCAGGGAAAAATCCTTATCTAGGAATCACCTCACAATCTCTGAAGCCCCAGCTATGGAGTATGGGTCTTCCAACTCAAGAATATTTAAATTGGGATTCTTGGCATGGATGCTTTCCGGAGCACTACATCACCCCACATCCGTAACTTTGGCATACATGTCACCAACGATATTATAGACTTCCTAGTCTTCACAAACTTGTTCACCAAAACACGATGTAAGTTGAGGTTAGCATGTTCCTCCTTCTTTAATTCCACCAGGTACGCCCAAAATAACTTGTTAGCCTTATCGTACTCATCACAAAGGCTCTGTGCCTCCACGACATCTATTTCTAGCTTCCCACGCGCCTTCTCAATTCATGTCAGTTCTAACTCTGCCTCCCACTTGGGTAAGACCTTCACCACCTCGGAATATCCAGCCATTCACCGGATCAAAGACACATATTTCCTCTCACTTGAAACCATAAAAACCCATACTAACTTAACAAATAATAGACTAGTCAACCAAATTTATTCCGCATACCTCAAGTGCAAAATCAAACAAGGCAGTAAGATTCTTAGCATCATCTACTACTACACCTGACTGAGTAGACAAACCTACAGTTTTCACTGACTTGGTCTCTTTAGAAATATGGATACCAGTCCTTTTCAATTTTGAGAGACCACCAGTCTGTTCCCCTTTTTCCCTTCATTACACCCCCAGTGTCGAAGACTACCACAGTAGGCTGACTGCCTACATTCCCCCTGTTTCTCTCCGCAATCGACTCACCGTCACCATTCCATGTCTTGGGACGCCCATGGTCCAATTATGTGGCCTCATCTAGTAGTTAGTGTCGTCACACCACCTATCTTTAATGGCATCATCCTTGCAAATACACTACATTTCATTAAATGACTAACACGAAGCATGTAATCAACACATGAGCTCACAAAATAAAGGGTAACAACCTCACTTTACCTTAGACTTTCCTATCTCGACTGAATAAGGAGCCAACTCCCTCACAATCCTACTCACTTTCTTCAACTTCCCTAACTTATCTGACTGCCTATCAAGAGGCACATAATCATTCCACAGAGGAAACGCACTGTTGTCCGCACACATAATGAAAAATGTACTTGTCCTTCCGCACCTTGCAACAACTTAGGAAATTTTGCACTAGGTGAATCCTAGGAACACTAGGATAAACGGTGAGCCACTTTCATTCCCTTCCCACTCTCATTCCCTTCCAACCCTTCATAGTTAAAAGAATCCAATAAAATATATACTTTCAACTCCTTACCAGCCTCCTTACACACTTCCACGAAACCACTCATCATAGGTACACCCCAAGGATGAAGCTGGGCAACAACTCTGTAAGCCTCTAGCACACCTAACATAAAATCTGGGGCAGGAAGGGTCAATCCATAAAGCACGTGGTGCTCATACACACAAAAATACTAGGCTGGGGAATTCCACACTCTCTCACCATCGACGAGCATCTTATTTTTACATCCATTAAAAATCGATGATGATTTTTAAAGTTATTAAATCATTCCCAAACATAATATTATCTCCATTGTCTACAATTTGACAACCCACCCCCTTCCTCCTACTTCATCCTCTCTGGAGACTACCTCATCACCCATAATAATATCTCTATCAACCCTCACATTACCACCCAAATTAGGGTAGGCTGTAGACGATGAAAACTCAGATGCCACAATAACCATGTTTGAAAAATAGTAAGAGAAAAGAGAATATCTACCTTATAATAATTAGAGTTCTAACGGACGGTAGTCCAAAATCTGCTTATACTTTTTAAAACAAGGAAAAAAGTAAGTCATTATAGCACGTTTTAAGATTTTATAGAAACAAAACGATTACTCTATCTTTGGAAAATGCATTTTTTTTCGAGGCAATTAATAATTTTTGTTAGTTATGTATTTGAGCTTTCACTCGTTAAACGTGCCCCAAAATTATTACTATGCATGTCTCTTTGTTTATGCATAAAATCTCTCCTCAATTTTTTGGACATCACTACACATTTACCGAAGATGAGGGAATATTAATGAGACATCACTACACACTTCCTGAAAATTAGGGAATATTAATCGATCATCATATACACCTTCCTCTACCCACGAAGTCATACTCAGTTTTGTGAACACTCTTCCATTTTTTCAACGAACCTAAGCAACATAAATTTTGCCTCTCACATTACCACCAACTACATTCTTTAGCTCACCCAAAATAACATCCCCGCACTTTGCATATTACGACTTCACGACTGGCGGGGGGAGGGGTTATGGTATATATACCACCTACAAAACCCCAATACATGAATCTCATCACTAAAACCAGCTCGCTAGATACCTATTAGCTAGCCACATCACTTCACAGTAAGAAACCAATCCCGGAAAGGGTGGATAAGCACACCCACCACAATATCCCCTGCTAGGTCACAATCTATGAGAGGCAACCTTGACACGAGGGAGCCACGATCACATGACCAAATGCCCTATAAATACAGATGAAGAATGCTAGATGATGGTTGCTCTAAGAAACACAGAATAACAGCAACACTACCTTGAGCGTTGGAACTTCCTTTCTGGGGACCTCCCTTGCAGGTACTTGAAGATATTGGACTCACGGGGCCTATTCTGAGGTTCACCATCACTCAGAAGGAGTCCCCCACATGAGAAATTACAGTACCCCCTTCGTCTCAGAAATAACTTGCTACTTTTCTTTTAGTTTGTCCCACAAGTAACTTCCTAGTTGTAAACTTTCCATATTTAGTCATTCAATCTATCAAATATACCCTTATTAAATTCCTAAATGCACCATTATTTGTTAGTTTTTTTTACACTATTTATGACATCACTCACGTATTACAAAAGTTAATTTTTGACATTGAAAGGTGTTGTACATTAGCTTGCAAAAAAGATTGAACAAAAAACAAATAGGAAGTTAATTGTGAATAGAAGGGAGTATTTAAGTTTAAAATATCGTAACGAAGTTTATAAAATAAAGTGATGCTACATAAACAAAAATGTATAAAAACACCCTTTCAAGGCAACAATAATATAATAATCCCCATGTTCCAATCACTTCTTCAGTCTTTCCTTTTTAGTCTCTTCCAAGCAAATCTACACACTTTCCATTTTAAGAAAACTTTAACACATGAAAAGACATACTTACCCTTGAAAAACTAAAATTTTACACTAAAACCCTCCCAGCCTAAACTTATCGATTTCATCTCCAATCCAATTGATTCTCTATTCTACACATTCCCATTCCAACAACTCCTCTAACTCATTTTTCTTCTTTTGACGCAACAAACTTCCTATTCAAACACTACCACCACTAAAATCTGATTCAGTCACCACCGTTGAACTTCTACTCAACCCACACACCACTAAACTCATCATGAAATTACTTCAACCATTAACCCACTAAACGACATTGGATTCAAAATAACATTGGATTCAAGACGGCGTCAAAGAATTGTTTCATAGGTTCCAGGGGAGGGTCAAACTATTTCAGAGATTGCTCGGTCTGTCACCTCAATGAGTTCGTTCTTCCAGCGAGTCCATCGCATTTCTATCACCCGATTTGGTGAGTTCTCTTTGCTGATTTTGGTTTTGTTGAGTATTGGATTTGAGGATTTTTGTTTTATTTTTTAGGTTTTGTTCGACTTTCCGACGAGTTTGGTGGGTTTGGGTTTGATTAAATTAAAATGGTGTGCTTGGATTTCGAATATTTCCCGGTGTTTTTGTTTGATGGCGGAAATAAGGTTGAAACATAAGCACAAGGTTGAAGATGGTGAGGATATTTTAGATATTTAACGTGGTCAAAATTAACACTAGCCCTTTCTCTATTAGTAGAAAGGGTTGGGACTAAGAGAGTAACATTTTATATACTAATATAGCCCTATATACTTGCAAAAGTGCCAATATCTCAATTGTTTGAAAGTAAAAAAAACCTAACTATTTACTTGAAAGGGGCAATATAACCCTCAGATGACACTTCTAGCGTTGACATTCACATTTCAACTGTTGACCACACCTGAAACGGTAAAAATGCCCCGAGCCAAAAGTTGAATGTGTGTGAGCAATTATACCCTTACCTACCTCCAATAAAAACATCACTGCTCTACCACAATCGCCACCACTCTGTCGTCGGAAAACACCCTTCACCACTCAAATCCCCTTCACCGTTGCTATGTCGCCAAAAACACCCCATCGCTACTCAAATTCCCTCTCTTGCCCATCACCACCCACCCTTCCACCCCAAACCCTGACCCCGCCACCACACCAGATCCCCAACCATGAACCACTACAACCTATCCACCACCAGGGGCCCCCAACCATATCTCGCCAATCCCCAAAATTCAATCTTTTAGCTTAAAAATAAAACCCAGAAACAAAAAAGCAAAAACCCACTTCAGAAATCAAACCCTAGAAACCGCTCAAACCCCAAAAACCAATCACCAACTTCGACGTCTGCTATAGTGGCGGTAGTGGTTCCAGTGGAGTAGCGTGTAGGTTGCTTAGTTAGGAAAATCGGTGGTGATCCTTGTCGGAGTGGGCATAGTCAATTGAATACTTCATCCGTTATGGGGTGAGGGATTTGAGCGACGAGGGAAAGCATTGAGTGGGAGCAAGTGAGCGGGGGAGATTGTCGGAGCGACGAAGTCAATGTGTGTCGGAGCGGCGGTGATTTTTGTCGGAGCGGGATGTTCTTTATCAATAAGAAGGCGAGGTTTATTGGGGGTATGAAAATAATTTCATTTTTAATTTTTTTTTCAAATGAGCAAAATAAACATTTCATAGAATTCTGGCAATTTTTTTTAGGAATACTTAGTTTTGCACGTTAACTGATTATCTAGAGTCACGTTAACTGATTGCACGTTAACTGATTAACTTATAAGCAAAGTTGCCTTATTTTTAAAATATTAAGAGACTAGTTTCTTGTTCCCCCCCCCCCAAAACCCAAATATCTTCTACTTCTTTAATAAGCATTTTTAGCAATCTACCAAACATTTAAAAAGTGTTTACATTATAATCAAAGCAATTATAAAGCCTCATCAAACACACCCATTACAACTTACTATGTCAATTATACTCTCTCCGTCCCACTTTAAACTTCCTAGTTTCATTTTTTGAACGTCCCATTATAAACTTGCTAATTATAAACATTCTACATTTAGACATAAATATGTGGTCATAACTCTTCCTTTTATTTGATTTATATAGGCACACTCTCGTCACCCATTAAAAAAATATCATATATATATTTGTCTTAAATTTTGTGTAAAAAATAATTAAGAGGTTTAAAGTACGACCAATGAAATATAGGGTAACAAAGACACTTTTCTCACTTTTTTTTTAATTTCTATTTTTACTTTTGCATTTTGCCTCTGCAACGCTGCACATTGTGACCAGGGGCGGATGTACATGGGGGCTGGAGGGGGCTCGCCAAGTAAATTTTTTTGGGTATTTATAGGGTAAATTTTTTTTAAAATTTTTTTCAACCCCTCCAGCATAGGTAAAATTGATGATTTTTTTTCCCTTTGCACTTCAGCCCTCGCCACGAATTCTTTCTGGATCCGCCCTAATCGTGACAACGGTTAGAACCACATAGATATGGCCAATATTAATGAATGTGGGTCCCACGTAAGACCTGCCTTCGAAATTAACGCACAGAAAACTCCACAGACAATTGTGAAACAGGCTAGAAAAAAAATCCGCCCAAAAACCTCTGCACCTATTTTATCGAGCGATAGAGATCATCTCAAAAGACAAAAACGATGGAGCACATAGTGATGCTACCGTTCCTGGCTCAGGGCCATATAATCCCGTTCATGGCACTCGCCCGGAAGATTCAACACAGGTTCGGCTTCACCATAACTCTGGTCAGCACTCCTCTTAACATCCGCTCCCTCAAAGCCGCCATTTCTGACCAATCCTCTCACCATATCCACCTGGTGGCTCTCCCCTTCGACGCCGCCGCCCACGGCCTGCCGCCGGGCACCGAGAACACCGAGTCCGTGCCTTTCGACAGAATCATCAAGCTGTTCCACGCTTCCACCTCCCTCCAGCCTTCCTTCCGGCGCCTCATCGCCGACATCGCCGCCAAAGACGGCCGCCCCCCGCTGTGTATCGTGGCGGACATTTTCTCTGCCTGGAGCGTTGACGTTGCCGCCGACTTTGGGGTAGGGCACGTTAGTTTCACCACCAGCGGTGCTTATGGTACTGCAGCGTATGTCTCCGTCTGGCAGAACCTGCCGCACCGTTCGGTTGATGGTGAGGAGGAGTTCAGCGTGCCGGGTTTTCCTGATTCATGCCGGTTCCATGTCTCGCAGTTGCATCGGTTTATCCTATCCGCAAATGGAACCGATGAATGGTCGAATTTCTTTCAGCCGCAGTTGTCGAAAGCCTTGAGGTCCTCCGGGTGGCTGTGCAACACCGTGGAAGAAATCGAGCCGTTCGGTTTGGATGTACTCAGGAAGTACACTAAACTCCCTGTTTGGTGCATCGGGCCGCTGCTTCAACCAAAGATGCTCGAGAAAAACTCCAGTAAATCTCGAATCATCGGCCAGCACAGCGGGAGAGGACCAGAGCTGCCTGCTGGGAAATGCCTGGAATGGCTGGATTCACACGCGGATGGCTCCGTGGTTTACATATCGTTCGGCTCCCAGAACAGCATCAGTCCATCTCAGATGATGGCGCTGGCAATGGGGCTGGAAGAGAGTGGGAAGGCATTCCTTTGGGGGATCAGGTAAACTAATCCTATTTATTGTAATCATCATCGTGACGTGTCATTAACTAGATATGAATGCACCATTGATTAACCCCTATTATGTTTTTACATCAGGCCTCCGGTTGGTTTCGACCTAAAGGGCGAGTTCAGATCAGAATGGCTACCACCACAATTCGAAGAGAGAATGACAAACACAAACCAAGGTTTGCTAGTGCATAAATGGGCACCCCAGTTGGAGATCCTCAGCCACAAGTCGGTCGGGGCATTTTTAAGCCATTGTGGGTGGAACTCGATCATGGAGAGCTTGAGCCAGGGTGTGCCCATCATTGGGTGGCCGATTGCAGCTGAACAAAGCTACACCTCGAAGATGTTGGTGGAGGATGTTGGGGTAGGTGTGGAGATATGCAGGGGTTTGCATAGGGATCTTGACAAGGAGGATGTGAAGAGGGTTGTAAACATGGTTCTTGATGAGGGGCGGGAGATGAAGAGAAAGGCTGTTGACATTGGGGAGTTGATTAGAAATTCTGTTAGAGAAGAGGATCAGTTCAGGGGCTCTTCAGTTCGAGCTATGGATGATTTCATCTCATCTATGTTGGCCAACAGAAAGGTTTGAATGGATTCTTTTACTAGGATCAGTTTGATTATCATTTGAGTTGTTTTCCTTATTCCTATGTTGTTCAGATTGTTAGTTACTCCGTAATAACATGGGCCAATAACCCCGTGGACACTGTAATGATCCGATTAAATGGAACGAATCTGACCGAAGAATCCCTTTCAATTGAAGGTGAAAAATAGGAAAGAAAAGAGTTTACAGAATGAGAATATGGGAGATTGATCTTGTTTTCCAATCAATCAAGATGATGAATCTAACTAACTTCGCTTTATACTTTCCAAAACTCATAGCTAACTGATTTGTGTAAAATGAAAGTAATTCTGTTGAACTAACTGAAAGTTAACCGTATGAGTTGTAATCGAATCTTCTGGGTTCTTTGGCTATTTCCAACGCACAGTGTACCCTTCCCAGCATAACCCAACTGCAATTTTGTCCTTCTTCTTCATAATGCTGTAAACATATGAATAATCCTGATGATCATTAGCCTTGAGAATTACTCTAGCTATTAAATCCTAAGCCTAAGTATCACCTTGATAGCTATCTTCAATCTGAATCATCCATAATGGTACGAGTGAAGAAGACGTAGCCCTTAAGTGATAATTTTTTTGCCACTCACTAATGGAGTTTGATGATGGTGATCAATGTCTATCCCTTTATCAATCTTTTTTGTCACATTCTGCAATGATGGTGGCTTTGTTGTGCTCATGTCCTCTTGAAGGTTGTTAATATCACTATCATTTCCAGTTTCCTTATCCGTCACACTTCGGCTGCTAACATTATTTCTTGCTGAACTCTATTAAGGTCAGCTCCATGTTCATAATTCCACTGCAACTCAGAATTTTCTGAATCCGTTTCAACTTCCCTATTCCAGATTACTTTGGAATCCCTTACGAACTCAGAATTCGCACGAATTTTCTCAGAATTGTACGGAACACTACTACCCCCCAATTATTTCCAAGGGAGTTAATGGCCTTTGATCCTGCCCTGATGTACGCATTTGAATTCCACATTGTTGGCATTGACGTGGTTGTAAGGTGGCACCACTGAGTATTTCCAAAGGAGTTAAGTTTTCTTCTTCTGCTTGTGCTTTTGATTCAGTCTGTAGTAGTGATTCTATATTATGTTTTCTCCTTTATGATAATATTATCTTTCGATCTTCGTGATAAGGAATCCGCAACTCTATTAAAAGCCCCTTACTTATACTGAACCTCAAAATCAAAGCCAAGTAACTAAAAACCCACTTGTTTTGTAGGGCGTTAGTAAACTTTTTCGATCAAGTACTTCAATCTTTTGTGATCCGTCTTGATAATGAAATGGTTACCTATGAGGTAGTGTTTCCACTTATCCACGACCATAACAAGAGCCAATAACTCTTTTTCATAAGTCGACAAACCTTTTGTTTCGAGGGCAAAACGAATTTGATCTTGCAATAGTACCGCTCCCATTCCATTTTCCGAGGCATCAATTTCTATGACAAAATCTTTATCGAATTTGAGCATCTTCAACACTGGAGCCGTGAAAGAATATTTACGGGGTAATAATGGTGTGTTTGTATTCATACTCTTGGGTACATTATATACTAGTACAGAAGACCTAAATCAGACTAGAAAATGAATTCTAATCTAATTACAATGACAAGTAATATTGACGGAATATTCATATTCTATCAAGAATAATTCATATTCTGTAATAACATGCTTAAGAATGCTTCGATTAGGTTATTTTCTTCTTTTCAAAAATTGGTTTTGGTCATAACCCCCCTCCATCATCCTCCATTCCCATAATAAACTTTATAATTTGACTTTTAGGAGTCAACTGAATCATCTTTTAGCACTAGTATTTTTTGTTTATGTAAAAATAATTCTGAAAAAAATAATAATTTAAAAATATATGTTGTGATGAATCTAAAAATATATCACATAATAACAATCTTACATATATATTAAGAGAATTTAATGGTTGAAGACTTGAAGTTTGTTTAGTTTAACTTCAGAAAGTTAGGAAGTTTAATCTGGAAATGAATTTTTTTGAATTTCAATATTGAAAAATAAATTAAAGATATGTATTCATATTAATATAACAACTATCTAGTTGTGATATTATAATTAAGGAATGTATGACAATTTACTGCCAGACTTTTGCAACTTTGTAAATTTTCAATCCGCGACATCGAAATGGGTTGTGATTATGATTTTTCGCTTGAAGTATATGTATGAATAGAGAAATATGAGCAGACCAACAGAGGTATGTTATGCATAAAGAGCACCAATAAATCAAACCACAGAGCTAGAGACTTGCATTTTGGTCTTCATAACGGATACATTATTATACAATGTGTATATGACAACAAATAAATTACAAGTAATGAAGTACTCCCTCCGGTCCTCTTATAATGACTCACTTTCCATTTTGGATGATCATTTTATTTTGGCTCCTTCCTCTTTTGGCAAATCCTAAATTATTTTCATCCACTCATTTTACTTTTTATACTCTCGATTCAATTCTCACCACTCATTCTTTTCTTTGAAAAAAAGTGTGCTATTTTAAAGAGGAACGTATAGAAAGTACCGGTGGGAGTATGCATA
>JAULKK010000003.1:3607523-3619601 GCA_032355705.1 Rubia peregrina
GGTTATTTTTTCACTTTCTGAGATTGCAGGGTTATATTGGCACTTTCAACCTAAAGTCAGGGTTATAAATGTAAATAAACCTTGTATTTAATTATAAAATTATAAAATCGTAATTTTAACATTATTTAATCAACATTTCAATTGAGTATTAAATTTTTTGTTATGAATATTACTAGGATTGAGTATGGTGAAACTTACAATATAAAAATGAAAGTATAAATTTTGGCCAAATATGCATACGTGTCAAAGTGATATGGGGATATGAAAATGGAGGCTATATTCGACGTTGTCAATTAAAATTGCATCCACCTCAAACTGATGGCTTCCATTGGCGCTTGTGTTGGATACATTATTTTAGTTTAGAAGTCTCTTTGTATTACATGTCAGTTGACATTCATCCAAGTGAATCTTGTATTGGAGAGCACTTACTGCTTAAATTCTCTGCCATTTTCAAACAAAACACACAGAGTTGAGCACCACATCAATGGTTCAAGAAATAATAGCTTTCAATGCAATAGCTACAAAGCCGATCCTGGTGATCGAAAGAAAGGCGTCTAAGTCCAGACCTTACAAAGTTGCACGACAAAGAGCTCGACATATACTTTTGTGCAGATTATCTAGTGAAATCAGTCCTCGGTAGAACAACTCCAAGTGTCGCTTCTTCTTCAAAGACACGATCAAAGAAGTCCCAGTCGTACGAATGCAACATCTGCTTGAAAACCTTCTCGTCTAACCAATCCTTAGAAGGCCACAAATCCAGCCACAACAACAAAATGACTCATGATGAGTCAGGCAAGAAATTCCCAAAATTCCCAAGATGTCTCTAGTTGTTCCCAGTACCCACTACATATTCCGAGACTGATAGTTTTTCATCTTCACTAGATGAGAAGCCAGCAGAAGGACAAATTGCCTTGTCTTCAAATGCACCATATGAATGTGATATCTGTTGTAGTTAATCAAAACCTTCTCTGGGTTATGTAAGATTTCTTATATGCAAATGCATGCATGGTTTTTAGTTTGTTGGTTTAGTCTATGAAATTCATTAGGCACCCGAGTCTTTGGGAAGAATATGGGATAGTGTAGCATGGAGTAGTGTAGAAGATAGAGTTACGGGATCAGAGTCGTGAAGAATTAACAATTGGTAAACGTGGTTAAGTGAGGCTTATAAATAGGGATTGTTGTTGCTGAAGTTTTGATATAAATAGGACTCTTGTATTATCATTTTTCAGTCATTCCTTAAGCATTTTAATACAAATAAAATTTCCCCAAAATTCTTATCTCAGTATCTTTAATACTTTTTGTAGTATATTGACTCCTTTGAGAGTTCAAGTTTCGTTTATTTCCTACATTTAGTATCAGAGCAGGTAGAAAAAGGGCAAAGTCGGAGCCAACAGTAGCAATGGCGTTGGCCATCAAAGTGAAGGTCTACATGGAAGCTCAAGGCATTTGGAATGTCATTGAGCTCGCAGCAGGTGCAGTCATGGAACCAAGGAAGGATAAAATAGCACTGACCGCCATTTATCAAGGAATTCCTGAAGATTCATTGTTGGTGATTGCGGAGAAGAAAATAACAAGGGAAGCATGGAGTGCATTGGCGACCATGCATCTCGACACAGAATGTGTCAAGAGTGCACAAGTACAGACCCTCAAAACCGAATTTGAGTTACTCTGAATGAAAGAATTGGAGTCTCTTGATGATTTTGAAATGAAATTTTCTTCCATTGCGAACCAAATTTGAACTCTTGGGGAGACGATGGAAGAAGAGATTGTGGTGAGGAAATTCTTCTAAATGTTTTCATGAAGTTTGGACAGATTGTCTCAACCATTGAATAATTTGGTGACATCACGAAAATGCCACTCTTCAAGGAGATTGGTCGATTCGAAACACATGAGAAACGTGTATGAGTCAGTGAAGGAGATGGTGAACACCTTCTGTTTAGCATGCACAAAGAAAGGTGGAACTGATTTGTCATCAAACTCGAGAGGCCAAAGCTGTGGAGGGAGTATTGGGGGCATGGAACACAAGGAAGAGGCCGCGGTCGTGGTCGTAGAGGTCATGGAGGCCAGGGCAGCAACACAGTGCATCACCAATAAGACAAGGGAGGGCATGTAAATGGTGGTGGTGGTTGAGAAAAGTTCAAGATCAAGTGCTTTAAATGTGGAGCCTTTCGTCACTATGCATGAGAGTACCGCAACAAGAAACACGGCGAGGAGGTGAACCTCATTCATGCACAAGATGAGGAGACTACACTAATAAAGTCAAGAAGTTGTCATGCTCAAAGAGGAGAAAGTGATGCCATCTCCATATATGGGAGGTGAAGCTCAAAACTTGTGGTACTTGGACAGTGAAGTAAGCAACCATATAACAGGCGATCAAGAAAAATTTAGAGAACTCATTGAGAAGGTCACCAGAAAGGTCAAATTTGGATATGGATTGACGGTACAGATTCATGGTAAAGGAGACATCATGTTTGAGTGCAAAAATGGTGAACAATGCGTCTTGCAGGAGGTGTACTTCATGCCCAAATTTACCAACATCATTGGGAAATTAACGGAGGCAGGTAATAACGTTTTCTTCATTGGTGATTTTCTAAAATTTTGTGATCAGTGCGGGACATTGTTAATGAAGGTACGGAGGTCGTCGAACTCTTGTATATGACACACAATGAAGTATGCAAACCCGAGTGCTTCCTTTCAACGTTGGATGATCCAGCTTCACTTTGGCGTGCAAGGCTCGACCATGTGAACTTCCCCGCACTCAGAATGATGGCACAAAAAGAGTTTGCAATAGGAGTACTAAAGTTTGAGCGACCGAATTGAATTTGCGAAGGTTGTGTTATCGCAAAGCAAGCAAGGTTTTCATTCCCAACTCAAGCGAAGTATAGAGATGCTGAAGGTTTGGAGCTTATACATATGGACTTATGGGGTCTTATCTCACCCGAAACAGCAACCTGGAGTAGGTACTTTCTCTTGTTGGTTAACGATGCGAGTAGGTGGATGTGACTGCACACATTGAAGAGAAATGACAAGGCATTTGAAGCCTTTATGAAGTTCAAAGCATTGATGGAGAATGAAGCCAGTTGAAAGATTCGAACACTAAGGTCGGATCGAGGTGGCGAGTTCATGTCAAAAACATTTGGGAAGGTACCAGTTTGGTAATTGAGCTGTAATATCGACAAAGTAAATTCTCTGTTCCACTAATAGAACGGATCAAAACAAAGAGAAACTCTTCCTGATGTCCACATAAGCAGATTGGAGCACAAATTTTAGGAAAAAACTATACTGTCTGAGCCTGGAAATGTACCATTACACCAGCAACAACCTTTTGCTTCTGAGACATAATTATTTTTCAATTTTTATGAAAGTATTGGGGGTTTGGCCGTTCGTTAAACATCGACACAAGGGGTGAGGTGTTATAGACTAAAACACCACCAAAACTTTCCTAAAAATGTCAAAATTACTAGGCAACCATTTTGCCTTTTGCGTTTGTAATTCTCTCGAATCAAGGCTCAATTCTTGTAATCAATTGATTCATTCAGTTTGTTTGGCTTGAGGAGTATTATATAACAAACCTCCCCCCCCCTCACTCCAACTAAGGTGGGTATTTTATGAAGGAAAAAATATCGACCATCACCACAAATCGATGAAAGTTGTAATGCGTATTCACCAAATTATGGAGAAAAGCACTAGGTTGAGGCAGCTATGATACTCGTGGAAGTCAATTGAGATGCGCATATACTTAATTATGATCGTCTGAAATCCTGGGTTGCTGGTTCCTCTTCTCTTGGCTCTCTAGAGGAAATAGTTTCTGCATGATATTCAATCATTCTCGAGTTCAATCTCGAAGATCGTTTTACTAGAACTGTTGTTTTATTAGTATGCGGTGGTATGTGTGAAGTTATCAACCATCAAAGGAAAAACGAAGTACTTGTGTATGGGTATCACTAGATGTGTCAATTAATGATGCTAATTCATGTGACCGCTTCAACTTTGGATCTTCGTTAAATGGATTGATAACCTGCAAGAAAAATTCCCGAGTGATAGGGGAGAAGAAGCTCCAATGCTCCATATAGTTTTAGGTTTTTCCTTAGTGAAAAGACTCTGGCATTTTGTTGTACTTGCCTCCCCTCTTACACTTCTGATCCTTCCACTTTAAAACTCTCACGTCACTATAATCATGTTGTTCGGTTCTTATGCTTTTGACCTCTTATGTTGGTTTAAGTCATACAAGATATGATATGCGTTTGACTTCTTAGATTGGCTTAAGCAGTTCTAGATACAGTAGGCCCCAACTATGGCCCAAGCTTAAGTTATTCGACCATAGCCCCTTAGTGTATCACTTGTACTAGTTTAACCCATTTAAGGTGTCAACTTTGGTCTTGAAGTTTACCACTTCTACCACAACATTGTTAACTAGTGTATCAAACATAGTGGAGCGAAGGGAATATCCAACTTTCAGCTTATTCAAGATTTAGAAAGATTCAGGGCCTCCTAACTTCTAGAAATAACATTTGTTTTCAATTCAATTGTTGTATTAAACAGAAGTTCACAAAGTCTTGTCTTAGCCTGCATAACCGATATCATTTTTTATTATTAAAGTAATTGATGAGATAATTTAATGTTTAATTAATTTATTGCAATGATATTCTTGTAATTTTAAAAATATTTTAAAATATAACTATTTATAATTTAACCTTTAAAATATTAAGTTTGATGTTACTGTTACGAGAGACTTTCTAAGATCTCAAGTACTTCGTATTAATGAAAAAAGAAGAGGATGCCTTTTAGCCATGTTCCAAGCTATAGCTGTGTAATGTATCCATCATATCACATGATTGGAATTTAGAAAGCAACACGTATACTCTCTCCGTTCATTAATGTTTGACACTTTTTAGCATGTTTTCTCAATACATATTTTACCATTAATAACTTTTGATGCGTAAACCTACGCATAATCCAATGATACCTTACATGTTACGTGAAATTTATGGTCAAACGTGGTTTGAGAAAGTTGACTGAAAAATGTGTCAAACTTAACTGAACGGAGGGAGTACATCAAATGAATCCTTTAGCTACAGCCATTAAAGGTACCAAACAGTATACACAAACTTCATCAATATCTCTATGTACATCTACACCAAACACTTGCTGTAGTAAACGTGGAGGAAAAATTGTCCAAGGTTATCATCTTGTACAATACAACCCTGTCTGCATCCCTCGCGATCCATCAAAGTCTTTGGATGTTCTTGCACAACAACAGAAGCGACGACTACATCCCTAACTTTAGGCAGACGATTGAGTTGTACCGAGGGTCACTGCATCAGCACCGTAACTCCAAAGTTCGCTCAGCTCACCTCTTATCAAGCCCAATATCACACACGTTCCTGAGCAAAAAAATTGTTCAATGGGATCATACAGAATGCGATCCAGATAATACCTAATTGAAGTTTATCAAATACGCAGTTAAGAGAGGACGGGAGGGTGGTAAGGAAGAGTAGCAAACCTAAAGTGCATGGAACAAGATACAACAAAGCTGGTTGACCATGTCCATTCATTAGGTACAAGCCCAAATAAGTAAAGAACAGACCTGCAGTGATCCATCACCAGTGTTAAAACCAGAGCAAGACATCTTGACAGTCACTCTAGATTAGATTAATCCTATCACCAACTTAGCAAGCAATATTGCATTAGTTCTTAAGACCCCTCGATTATGCAGTGTCTATCAAATACTCGTAAGAAAATGTATCTGAGAGAAACACCTACCAAATCCATAGCCAATTACCAAATAAAGGAAGTATCCACTTCGACCAGCTTTCTTTTTTGCTTTGTCAAATCTGAAGTCAGGAATTATTACTGAACTCATTAGAAAAAAGAACCATCCAAAAACTACAAGAAGAACATTATATCTTCTGGAGAGATCATACTACTTTTTCAGATTCACATTCACAAACTAACAAGGTTCCCATGATTACGTTTATTTCAACATGAAAATGGTAATGATGCATAATTAAAATCAATCCAGACCACAGAATAAAATGGCCAAATGAGAAGAAAACACTACCTATGAGCAAAAGAAACTAGCAAACCAGGAAAGAGGATGTCGCCAAAGCCAATCATATCATAACCACCCCAAGGGTCCAAGGTTCGAGGAACTCGCAAAAGCATTGGGATGGATTCTCCCCCGGCTTTGTCACCTCGAGCGACCTAATTAGTCAAAAGGAATATCAAAGCAAACAACAAATGACTAAGATCTGGAAACATGTGATGCTTCCCAAAATTTAGAGCTCAATATATCGTTGATCAACTACATATGCAACTGCAAAAATTTGCTCTTTTTTTTTTGTAGCAAAAGAAAACTTACAGTAATCATAACACTGTCATGGAAGATAAAAGGTGATAGGAACACCCAAAAAATGTCATAAAGGAAAGCGCAGCACAGCAGCACAGTGGCCACCTGACAAAAAAATAGTGTTTACAAGCTGGAAACAAAAAAAAACAATTGTACAAGTCCTAGACATTGTAAATCAGAGCCATATATTTCCAGAAACCTTTATATTCGGTAATTGTGCCAATTGTAGGATAGATATCATCAAACAGATGCCCTGGAGAAAAGAAAATACAGTGTCATTTTCATTTAGTATGACTGCTACATATAAAACCACAAACACTACGGATAATGACCTGTTTAAGATTATCAAAATTCATAAGTAAACAGCACTATGATGATCAATTGCAGATGGAACTCAAGTTAGAGGCATATATAATTCATCAGGCCAATGTCAAATTTATAACCCAGCAGCGTGTCTTCAGCATAACAAAAGACACTCAGAACCACATGACTACAATGACGTTAATGGTTTTAGAGATGCCAGAGCTGTAGGTAGAAAGTTTTTACACTTGGCTTCTATTACAGTTGAACTGCAAGGAAAATTTTCTGACATAAATAACCACTAGGGCCAAAAAAATTAAAAATCTGTGCCCACGAATACAAAATTTAGGAGCTTCTTATATTAATCAAGACATACAACATGTGGGAACTGGAAAAAAAAAGTGTGCTGACTTTTGATCACATTTCACAGTTTAGAAGACAAGTTTTGCTAAGCCTTCTAAACTACAAATAATTTTCTTTAAAAAATCTTACTCTAATAAAAGTGTGGATTGCAGAGCAATTGTGAATACCAAATTGGTCTTAATTTCTTACATAATTTTGTGTCCCTCACATGATCTCAATTTAAGTAACCTATAATTAAATTTCAAATCTGGCACAGCCATTATCACTCCAAAAGGAGTTCTTAGCAACTCTGATGAAAAGCTAAGCTGAAACCTCATAAGCCCTAAACCAAGAATGGTAAGAACCCATTAAACTATATGGCTGTTAAGGTTACAGCATTTTCTATGAGCTTTAGGGCAGAATGTCAACTGTAAATGAAAGTTTAAAGAACATCACATAACATATGAGATAAACATATATAACTTGATCACCTATACTTACAAGAACATCTTGGCCAATCCAAGAATATGAAGCCTTCCTATTCAAAGCCCACAATACAGCAAAAACCATGCAAAACACCAGAACACCAAGAGAAAGCACAGTAATCTCTCCCAGGAGTGGCATGTTTAGGGTTTTCTGTCCACAGCCTCTACACTTGCTGCTCATGAAAAGAGAAATATGCATGAGGTAAGCTGAAGTAATTGGTTTGTCCAAACCACACATAAAGAAGATGTGAAATATACCTTGACACAAGAGATACTATACAAGTATGCATTCCCTGCCAAACAAGATGAATAGTGATGTTAGAGATCTAATTAACTGCTCATCAGATTCAAGCTAAAAAACACAAGAATCAAGACCCACTTTTTCAACAAATTAGTATCTTTCAGATTTAATGGGAAAAACTATAAGCTAGAAAAACTCATCAACAGTTTAAGATTGACATGGAAAGATAAAGTTGCCGCGCAATCAATTAGATTGCTTCAAATTTCCATGCTGCTAGAAGATTTAAATTATGATGACTGGAAACAAGAATACTGCATGAAGAATGGATATGGAGAAACTAAAATTTTCAGTACAAGACTAGAAGCAACCAGATAATAGCTCCCGCTCTCCCTAAGGAAAAGAAGTAAGCCACCCCAACAAGGAATATTTTTTACCAAAATTCCACAGCCAAGCTCATTAAACTTGTTGGAATATTTTTGTTCAATGTTTAAAAACCAGAAATCCATGAACCCATAAAAATTAGAGCTTTCCTGATTGTTGTCCATTTCCATTCAGTTCATAAGTTACTGTGGTTTATAAAAATTGTGATTGGTGGATGGGAAAAAATAATTCCTGACATTCTATGCACTGGATTGGCTAGATACAATTTTTCAAGTTATGTATTGGGTTATTAACCTTCTCCCATCTCTCTTAAATGCCTAAAATACAGATAATCTCTAAAATTGAGTCAAATCTGTATACACGTTCTATTTTCGGAGTAGGCCAATCAGCAACCTTTAGAGAGATATTAGACCAATGTATATGACAAAATACCTCAACAGCGCCAATGCAGAAAAGGATAATGAGCACCCACACAAACCAAGTCGACATGAAAAGGTAAAGCAGCACCAGAAAAGTGGATGCTGATATGACGAATAGTACAGCACTCTTAGCATTAATGCTGATAATTTCCTTGTCCTCCACTTCCCTGGCTGCACGGGATGATTCCTAGAAGGTTGAAAATACAAGCACCGATAAGGCATAGCAAATCACTTCAAATAACCATGTTTCTCAACTTGAATCTGGGATTATTAATGGAGAGACGAAAATTATTGCCAACTTACAGATCACAGAAACTGCAACTATTAGGAGTTTGATTTTACATGTAGAGCAAAGAATACAGCTATGCGCTTTTGCACAGACACAGTACACAAAAGCAATTACAGTTCTTTGTTGGATCGTGTATACAAGTAATTATCAGATTCAGCAGTAAGATTTAAAAACCTTGAACTCAGCTCTTTACATCTCAGATGATAGAATAGGCAGTTTTTTATACCAGGAAAGAAGCATGAAAAGATAAACTTTGACATCATAAAAATCCCGCTTCCTATAGCTGACCTAAGTTGTACATAGTATGCAGAAGAAACCACATTAGATCAAGCACCACAATGGACAAGATGAACAAACAATACTCTGTTGATATTTCCAAATCATTTAGAAACCCTGAATGCTTAGTTACCTCTCTGCATTGTACAAAATAGCCTCTTTGTTATGAAGGAAATTATTGTAGACAATGTAGCACAGATTCCTAAAGGAATTCATGTAAAATGATACAAGAATATTACACAAAACTAGGTTACCATGAAGCTTAAGTAAAATATAGTAGGTTTTATTTATCATACCTTAGGTGACAATTCATTGTAGCGCTCATCATTTTGCTTGGATGCTGTAAAATCTGACCATAGACATGCACACACAAGTGTACCAAAAGCCATCAACCACAGGAATACCACAGAGAGGTCTACAATTGGTCGATTTGGTGAATATAACAGAAGCTCCACTGCATTTAAAATAAAACCTTTGTTATGTTTTATATAATTAAAATGAACCTAAACCACATCTGATGAAAATACAACTGTAATAATATTTATATAATACAATACACTAAATCACAGGGAAGTGTGAGCACAAACTCCTAGAAGAATATCAAGAAAACTAAGCTTAACACTTACTATTTGATACCATCCACCAAGTTAATAGAGATACAATACGAACGGGTATTAAGAAAAATGAACAGTTAAAAGTAGATTACATATGATATGTGCAGCAGTAGAAGTACAAATAAGCGACATGTATAACTTTCAGTACTATCCCATAATACACGAAAACGGGAAAATTGACAAACATGCAGTTTCTTTTATAATGTGGTTGTTAAGTATCCTAACATTGGAAGGAAAATTTTATCAAAGAACTATACGACAAACAATACTATATGGAACAGAGGGTTGGGAGGCTGTCATACATGTAAAATTAGGGTAACGGAAATGAGAACATGTAGATATGTTAGTCACAATTCCCTGAAATATTAGAAACAAAGTTGAAATGACCCCAATGGTGCGACCAATGTTGTAAAAATGTAGAGGAGTACTTGAGGCATACTAGTATGCCTCAACTTAAAGGCTGAAAACATAACAATAAATCATACTCTCCTAAAACGACAGCTATTAAGTTTGACCAATTTAACATGGCCTCAGATTTTTTAACCCTGTGGCTGGCATTTATTACCGTGCGTCAATAATTGTCACATCAATGGTCCAATAGATGAAAAATGTGAGAAATAAGTCTATACGTAGGGTAGGCCTCGGTAGAAAATATAGGACAGTGACAAATTAAACATGGAAATGGGACCCCACAAAGAACTGGCTTTTGACTAACAAAATTATAAATTTAAATATAAGCATTACAAAATGTTGGTACAAAGACTTCCTTGCTAAATTGGATACCATATACTGAGGTGAATGCTTCAGATAAACTAATCATCATTACAATAGATTAGCAGTACTATTAGCCTCCTTTATGTTATATGGAACAATGATTCATTATGCCAACATACTCAATATAAATTACTGAATTGATAATGAAAGCACAACAGGCACCAAAAGAAATGAAAAATATATCAGTATGCAAGATTCCCCAAATCATTATTTCCTACCCCTCCCATCAGTTAACTGTCCTAATAGGTTAATAATCCATTCTATGTTCCCATATTCAAAAAGACTATGCGGAGTACTTTAATACGCGTAATGAAAAAATTACATAAAGCTTCTAACCACTATGTCCACCCGCCATTGATTTTTTTAGCACCTCTCCTCCTGACTTTGAGATCATCACAACAGGAATGGTAACGTGTAAATCTGTATCCTTGTCAGAACATCCCATCTCTGTGATTTCTGCATAAAAGCAAAAAGGCAATGTTGATGACAATTTGGCAAAAGAAATCATTTGCCATATGAATATTGATATATAGATGTACGTTTGCAAAAGACAAAAAAAGTGAGTATATGCGGCAGGAACAAATCATCAGAACAAACATTTATGAACCTAGTAGTCCTACAAACAGAAAATCTAACCTTCGTCATTATTTACTACCAATAAGCCAGATGCACCTCCTTTTTCTGCAATTTGAGCCTTGCTCGTAAAATCACAATCGCCGCGAAAGGCCACCACAATGGAGCCAGATACCTAGAAGAATAAAAATGGAGCTTTCCAAGTCATCACGAAAGCTCAAAGCACATAAAGTTTGACGGAAGTGCTAACCCAGCAAAATTATAGCTCCATCCTAACTACCTCAACAAAATCAAAATACAAAAGGCAAAAGGCAAGTATAAGATTATGACTGGCTTAACTCGACAAGAGCAAAAGATCTTCCATATGGCTTCCTGATTAAAACGTACTTCTAGTTTTCCTGATTAGAACAAAAATCAGAATTTTTTTAAAAAGTTTTTTGAGAATGCCTGCACCACCCAACCATCCTTCTGGTATCATATGTAAAGCCTAATCTCCACTCTTTTAAGTTTGCTATTTTTCCCAAGAGAGATGACTCTCCATCATTTTGCTGTTCACAGTAATGTCACTAAAATAATCAGTTCAGTTTGAAGGAGCTCCTACATGCTACATATTCTTAAATCATAGCTGCAAATTTTGTGAATGACCATAGAAATTTGTAGACATCGTAAAATATAGACTCAAAGAGATGTAGGTCTTGTAAGAGGTTAAAAATTGCATTAAGATTTTGGCTTCAGAATGTAGAAAATTTTCTCTTGTAATTTTGTAAAGCAAAAAAAAAAAACAAACAAAAAGACAATTTCAGAAAAATACTAGCAAGAATCCATAAAGGATCACTGTGTGGCCCCAATGACATTTAGAGTATCATCGGATCTTGGTTTTAAAATGCGGTCGCATCAGACCGCATAATGCGTGATGCGACACGATGCGGTGGGTGGGCGCATCGGAGATGTGATGCACCACGATCTCCAGGATGCGGAACGCATCGGAGCGCATCCGGCGCCTCCGCATTATTCCGATGCGGTCGCATCTGGGAT
>JAULKK010000003.1:3646667-3660769 GCA_032355705.1 Rubia peregrina
TTTAACAAGTGTTCAATAAGTTAAGATAAAAGAAATTAAAATGTTACAAGACCCACTTTATTGAACACTTATTAAAATATGATTGAGTCATCACCTCAACATACTTATTTCCCTAACATATAAAATTTTATGAGGAAACATCAACACAAAAACAAAATTGCAAGTAAATAACCAAAATTTAGATGTAATATAATTACATCTGACCCGTGGCACGGAAATTTGAAAAATGGGTAATGAGCAGAAGAAGAAAACAGGTTAGGAAAATAGAAACAGGTAAACTCGCGGGTCTAGCCATTTTATTGATGCGCGATTAACCGTAAACCCAACCTGCTCAAATTATATTTTTTAATTACTCATTTTACCCATACCTACCTGTGTTTAAAAATAGATAATCCGCTTGACGCGCGGCGGGTTTATTTTACCACCCCTAAGTCCGGCCTAAATGTCTTTTGTACAACCAGTCTTTTGTGTATATTGAGGATTTAGAACGAGATGAAAGTCTGGCCACATGAGATTCAACACAAAGGGTTTGGGATCTCAACAATGGAAACACTTTCATCAAAATTCTTAGAGTCTGTCTCTTGCGAGACCGTCTCATGGTGAGACTAGTGAAAAACTATAAAACAATGTGCCTTAAGTGAGGGACTAAAATGAAATTAATTTTTTTGAAACAGGTCCAGAGACCTTCTGCTTCTCTGTCGATCTGACGTCGATCAGGCGTCTCTTTGAAATATTTTCCACCATCGACCTGACATCGATACTGGAAAGAACACTTTTGCATTTATTGCATTTCTGGTAGGATTTCCGGTCAAGTCTCGTCGCCGCCATTAAGCTTCGATTTCAATCACCGTGGGTATTGTTTCTGTCAGATTTCAGTAAGTTTTTCATCAAACCTGCGAAAATTGTTGAAACTTTTGGCGACAAGAAGATCTGGCATCCTTGTTTCAGAAGAATCCAGGGTCTCATCGTTGCCATCTTCTTCACCGTCAATTTCCCCGTGGGTGATTTTATTACGGTACGCTCATCGATTTCCTGGCAGAGGTTTTAATTTCCCGACGGGTAGTAGAATAATTTGACGCTTGGTAGCCTTTTGCACCCACCGCAGCCTCAATTTCCCAGAGGTTTGGTGTAATCTAGCGGTTCGATTAGGTTAAACAAGAACAAGGTAAGAAAGTTTGGTCACCGCTCGATTTTCCAGCAGGTAATTCGATTTTTCAGCGATCTAGGCCGAGTTGAAATCAGGTCGCACAAGTTGGGTTTTAATCTGGGTTTCACATAGATTTTGGGCTGATTATTTAGGTTTTGATATTATGTTTGGACCTATTTCTACCATTTTAATCCAAGTAATCCATCAAATTAAAATATTAGTGCATCAATTAAAAATATTTAAACATCAAAATACAAATAAGAGCAAATGAGTTCAGTGGCCCTCAAAATATACCCATCTTTCACCTTCGGCCCTCCATTTTTCCCACACTTTAGCCCCCTGAACTACAAAAAATGACAACAAGTGCCCCTTCTGTCAGGTCAAACCATTAAGATATGGTCAAAGCGTTAATTTTAGGGGAAAATAGTCATTTTCCATGTTATTTTATCCTTTTTCTTTTATCTTTTTTCCTTATTTTTTCATTTTCATTTCCTTTTCCACTTTGCCTTTCAGCCCACTTTCCTCTTCACCCCAGCACCAGCGCCTTTTCCCTTCCTTCTCACCTTCTGGTTCTCGTTTCGACGAAAACCTCATTACTGCGGTTACAAAATCCACCATCGTCACTGGAAATCTTCTATGTCATTACCACCTTCGTCTCCATCCCGTTCAGCATCACCCCCATTGTCATTTTTTGTCCATCTCATTGCCTCGCCCATAAAACTCGATGGCATCTTCTATCACGAATCTCCGGCGAATTTGACAAAGTCGTCTTCCATCATAAATCTGAGAAAATTAAAAAAGTTGAAACTCGAGAGAGTGGAAACAATGGAGATAGGTCGAATTGTTGAAGAAACTGGTGGTTAATTCAATGGCAGCTCTAGCAAGAGGACAGAGAGGAGAAGCTCCAGCAAAATTCGATTTCACCCTTGACGAGAGTTAGAGAAAAATGAGGGTTCTATTTTTTCCTTCAAAATTTGAAATGTGTTTCGGTGGTGGAGGGAGGTTAACACTATCACAAGAATGACCCTCTAGCACCGGTTTTTCAGAACTATAGCACTGGTTTTTGGGGGTCCAAAAAACGGGTGCTTAAGTAGGGGGTTAAACGTTTTCACCGGTATTTGAAAAATCGATGCTAAATTTGGCATCGGTTTTTTTGTTAGCGCCGGTTTTCATATTAGCACCGGTCTAAAAACCGATCTAAAAATTGGAACATGTTTTTATTTGCAACGGTTTTTAGAAAACCGGTGTTAAAATAGTCACTGGTTTTTTATTTGCAATTGCACTTAAACGCTGACCGCAGCTTCGTGCAACTGCTCTATTAGTTCCATTTGGCAAAAAAACTAGAATTAGCCGCTGAGCGCAGCTGCGCACAACTGCTCTATTAGTTCAATTTGGTAAAAACAACACTAGAATTGGGTGCTGACCACAGCTGCGCGCAGCCGCTCTAATACTTCACTACAAATAATAAAAAAGTCTAACAACATATATGTGACCACATCTAGAAACATAAAAAACATTTCCACATAATGTATGATATAAAATTAATAATATATTGGGCTAAATATAACTATCCCAAACATAACTATCTATGAGACTAAACATAACACTAGTTTCAACTAGCAATTAAATCATGTGGCATATACACACCAAATCACAAGGCTAATTCACACATCTACGGTATTAAGAAATGCTAATTTTGTTTCACATGTTACTTGACATGTACGGGGTCGGGTTCATCACCCAACCTCAACGCAACCCCAAGCTCGCACACACGCCACAAACGTGTCGCGGTCCCGTGCCGCTCAACGCGTTACTGTGAAATGGTGTCCCTCTACCGCGACGCACACGCCTACTGCACCCGCGACGCGCTGTGCACAACCCCCGAGTCGTTCATGCCCAACGCCCTGTGTGCGCAGCGCCCGGCCTCCCAATTGATCAGCTCCCAGTGCCTAGTGCCCAGCCGACCAGCGCCCAGTGCCCAGTCGGCCAGCCTAGCGCCCAGCGAACGGTCCCGGCCCGAGAAGACGTGACCCAAGCTCCTTGTCCCAAAAAGTCTTCTCTTTTTCTTGTAATAAGTTAGTAAGTATCCTAGCATAGCTAGCTCTTGGAGGAATTAGCCTGCGTGCCCCTTATGCAAATTCCTTACTTTTGTTCTTGTACCCAGCCTTTGTAAATACGTTTGTACACCATATATGTGGAGTACTGAGCTACCCACATCCGGTTACCTTTTTGGAAATATATTGAAAACATGCATTTGCATCCCAGTTGATGGTTCTTGTATTGCTTATTTGTTGCCTGTTTGTGAAGCCTTTCTCTCATTCTAAACCCGTGTGTCTTTTCGCGGCACTCGATTCACGCCCTCCTAAAGGCCCGGTTTGTAAGGTGCAATCGAGTTGAGTGTGATGTGCGCTGGTTCTAAGCGGTAGTCATTGCAAGGTGCATGGCTAGGCCGCACGGTTAACCTAGCCAAGGGTGACCCGTGATAGTTGGTATCAGAGCCCAAGTAGAACTTGGGCAGCGTAGTGAGTGGCCGTCACTATGTCGACAAAAGGGAAGCTCAAGGTGATGCGACGATTAATGCCCACCTACGTGAAGGAACATGCATGGTTGAGATTAAAACCCTGATTCGAATCAACAGTATTATGGGATACGTGTTGGTGACCGACAATATTATGGGATGTGTGTTGGCTTTCAGGCAGTATTATGGGATACATGTTTTATGATCGACATACCCGACCATCCGGAATAGTACAGACTCCAGGACTTCGACCAGGGATTGAGGCTGAGGGTTAGACTCTAGCTAAGGAGTGCTCGTCGCGCTGACCATAATTCTGCAGTGGCATTTATCAAAAGTCAAGGTGACTATGAAGGCGGAGGATCGCAAAAAGTTCATTGGGAGGTGGTCGGTTATATTGTGGCCGAGGTGGTCCACAGTACGGGTGAAAGTTCTCTCAAGGTGGAGAGTAACTTTAGACCCAGTCTGAAGAGCGGAGGTTGCTTCATGCCCAATTCGGGTTCAAAAAGGAATGGGGGAAAACCCTAGTAAAAGGGGATGTGCAAAGGGAATCATGCCCTTGTTGATTGTCCAACAGAGCAGAGAATAACTACTTTGTTGCTCGAGGAATCGAGATAGATCAGGGAGGCACTGAGCGAGGTAGTTCAGGAGCGGTCGCTTGAAGAGTCTGGGCCCAAAGAGGAAGGACCATGCTTCATGGGGGCATTAAATCTGTAGTGTAATTCCATGGTTGTTTCAAATAGGGCCAGGGCGGTTGAATCCATTAACGGAGCCTGAGATCGACCGAGTGGTTGCTTCAATACGAGCAAAAAGAAGAGCTAAGGCTCAGTCAAGCAGAGCAGAAAAGGTCGTACCAAAACTTGACAAACCAGAGATAGTCCTTGCAAAACAGATGCGTCATGATGATAGAGCATTGATGTACTTGGACTTGCGCGTAAATGGAAAACCTATCCAAAGCGATGGTCGACACTGGAGCTGGCCATGTGTATGTCTACGAAATAGAGGCATCAAGATTGGGGCTCAGGTTGGAGAAAACTGTGGGCAGATTGAAGGCCGTTAATAGTGAAGCTCAACCGGTACTAGGTATTGTACGGCGATGCTCGGTCAAGGTTGGAACCATTGAAGCCACAGTGGATTTTCATGTCGTTAAAATGGATGACTTCGGGTTAGTCTTCGATATGAAGTTCCTGAGAGTTGCACGAATTGTCGTATACCCTCACGGCAATTGCCTTTACGTCTTAGGCACCAATCCGTGTACGATCAAAATGACTGTGAAGAGATCACCCAGAGATAAACTCTCGGCTTTGCAGCTCATCATGTGCATAAGACAAGATAAGGACCGTGGTTGAGCGGATCCTGGTGGGGAGAACAGAAATGAAGGGTCAGAAGGGTTTACACCAGCAATGGGTTTGCCCGATGGATCCGAGAAGCTTTGTGAAGCAGGTCTGAAGATCAAGCATGTTGTGGGTCACTCTCCAGCTGCAAGAGATGAAGATTTGTTGAGCAAATAGGAGAGGAAGCGTTCGCCAGTTGCCAAGAAGCTATGGATTCCAAAGATGTATCTGTCGGCTAGCGCGCCCCATCAAACTTCCCGTTTGGAGTTGGTTAAACAAGCTAAACCTTGCAAAACTCAACGGGGAAAGACGAGTCATCATTCACATCAGCAACCCCTTGTTGTTCCTCAAGGCAAGAGGAAAAAATGTGAATGGATGGTGATGCGTACAGGACAGCATCCAGAGTTGGACATTTCTTCGGTCATCGATCAAGGGATGGGTGCTATAAAATCAAGCCAGCTCAAAACGGAACTGAAGAGAAGTCAAGGACCACGACTAAATCAAAGTACACTAGCACCAACAAATGAAGCAACCCCTTTCTTAAGGCAGAAGTGTACAAGAAAAGTGTGGGTAGTGAAGCACCTTAGAGAATTGATGACTCCGGGGACGTTCGCCAAATTGAGTGGGGGAGAATGTTACGGGGTCAGGTTCACCACCCAACCTCAACGCAACCCCATGCCTGCTCGCATGCCAAAACCGTCCATGGTCCCGTGCCTCTCAATGCGTCAGTGCAAAACGGTCTCCCTCAACCGCGACGCACACACCTCTGGGTCATCCAGTGCCGACCGCCTAATCGCTCACGGACCCTGATGCTCCCTTCTATGACCGCGATGCACCGTACACAACGCCCTAGTCGTCCGTGTCTAACGCTCGTGCACACAGTGCCCGACCGCCCTATAGACCAGCGCCCAGTGCCCGGTCTCGGCCCCAGAAGACTTGTCCCAACCTCCTTGTCCTAGAAGTATTCTCTTTTTCTTATAATATGTTAGTAAGTAGCCTAGCATAGCTAGCTCTTGGAGGAATGGGCCTGGGTGCCCCTTATGCAAATTCCTCACTTTTGTTCTAATACATAGCACTTGTAAATACGTTTGTACACCACATATGTGGAGTACTGAGCTACCCACATCTGGTTACCTTTCTGTAATATATTGAAAATGTGTATTTGCACCCCAGTTGTGGTCTTGTATTACTTACTTGTTGCTTGTTGTGAGGCATTACTCCATTCAAACTTGTGTATTCTGCGCTGCGTACTCGGTCCACGTCCCTCTAAAAGCTCGGTGTGCAAGGTGCAATCGAGCTGAGTGCGACAGGCGTGGAAGTTAGGCGGTAGTCGTGACACTCTAGCACGGCTAGGCCGCACTGTTAGCCTCTCTAAAGGGTGACCCGTGACACATCATCTATCTTCTTACTCTGGACGATGTCGGTCATTATATATGATGACGTCAGCCTCACCGCAATCGCAAATATGACCTTTATCGTTGGCCTTCTTGGTTGGACCGACATCGGTCACAAAACCTGCCAACGTCGGTCTAAAACGAGGTAAAAATATATTTTACCTTGGTTCTAAACCGAGATAAGAAAATGTATTTATTACTACACTAGTATTTACTTTGGATTTTTGGGGACTAAAAACCGAGGTAAAAGGTCATATATTTTGTAGTGACACTTAAAATAAAATCAAATTGGCCTTACGACACACCTGTTTAAAATCAACTAGTATAGCCACCCCTCTGAGGATGCACTTAAGCAAGAGTAACTCCATAAGTATCCAACATGCTCATCTTGAAATTCAGAACGGGTAGGGTTAGACCATATTGCAAGTGATGTTCATACACACTAGAAAAAACTAGGCAGAGGTCTCTGCATCACATCAACGGTGCAAAGAATCCTAATCCAGAACTAGTCAAAAAGGGATGATGCTCCATCAATGCAACCACATCTGTTAAAGTAAGTATACCATTACTACTACCACCCTCTCCCACCATACTTTAATAGTATAGACACAGGAAGCACAAAAATATGTTTTCCTTAACCTACTTTCAACTAATTGGAAACACCACATTAACCTAATACGCTTAATTAAAGCACGATACTCAAAGCAATATTTTTTCAAATGGTCGTTAAAACCACTGTTGTTGCCAACACCTTGACCTCCCCTTTTATATTTAAAAAATCATCCCTATTTCTTTGGGCCACTAACAACTACTGCCCAAGAAAATAGGAATTAAAATCCCGATAACACCTTCACGTGTATTTCTACCCACAAAGTCACTTCTCGCTTCGTAACCAACTTTTTATTAACACATATCCACTTAGCTTGCCACGACTCCCTGGTTGGGGGGCTTATGGTGTATACCTTCCCAGTCGAGCGAAGTCCAGAATCATAATTAACACCTCACATAAGCGAACCGAGTCGCCTAAACACAAGCAACATTTTCCAAGTACGAAGTGGACCCTGTCCTTGGGAAAAAGGAGAATCAACCACCGCAAGCACCCTGACTGGGCCACGATCCAACGACAGGATGCACATAACATTGGTCACGATCATATGACTCATCGGTTATAAATAAAGATGAGAAATGATGAAGAAGGTAAGCAGATATTAGAAAAATCATATACATAGTGAGACCTTGACTTGGGCGTTTGAGCTTAGTCACGAGAACTTCCCCGGGACTCTGTTTACAGGTGTTTGAAATAATTAATTAATTGTGCTGATTCTGGAGATTATGCTGGCCCGAAAAGAGTCCCACACATCAGTATTAAAGTACATTGTAATGGCCATGGGGAAAACTTCGAAGTGGCCTTCAAGTGATCGATTGGTGGTGCCATCATCTTGAAACATACGCTTCTTAGCATAACTAATAGACGAAAAAAGAAGGAAATTTTAAAAGTTAGAAATTTATGTCAAAGAGACGGGGCATAAAAATTAATGCTTGAAAGAAAACCAACCTCTCATTCTAATCATCGTTTTTAATCACGTTGTTCCTATTGACAACTTGTGTTGGAGCTATGCTGAATTCCAGCATTGGTTATTTTTGAAATTTCATATTGTGTCGAATGAATGTCATCTACACAAACCCGAACAAATACGTACATTTCATATTTATAGCATTGGGCCCATAAAAAGTGATGCTAGGGTTTTCCACAAAAAACCAAAATTTTCACACGTTGTAACAATAATATGCTATGGTAAAATATACTAACAACATTTGAAGCTCTAACATTAGTTGCTCCAGTCACAAAACATTATAAAGTGGTTATCAAGATCTTATCCAAAGGAGCCTTTATTTCAGATCTAAAGCCTAAAGAGATGACAAATTCATTTGCTCAGTGACTTGGAGTGTCATCCCTTCATGATGAATCCATGTAATGAAATTGGTGGTTGGATGAGGGGAAGGAAAATTGTAACGGGGAGAGAACAGGTTTTTATTTGGAGTGGGAGAGTTAGGTTTTTGGAGTGCAATTTCGGGGGATGGAGGTTAATAGATTTGCAATTTTGATTGGGAGGTTGCACGGTGGTAATTCGTCATGCATCGTCCATGTAATGTAACCAATGTGCATCATCCGTCTAATTTTTGTCTAATAAGGTTCCGAATTCGAAACATGTGACATCAATTGTTCTGAAATTGTGAGTTGTGTGGTGATGGTGTTTGATATAAAAATGGTGCTTATTGCGATTTTGGGACCAATTTCACTATTGTTCTTATCCAATGCTTTCTTCTTCTTCTTCTTCTTCTTCTTCTTCTTCTTCTTCTTCTGTTTTTGGATAAAGGTGTTATTCGTTTTTCATTAGATAATAATCGGGAAAATGTTACATGAGTTACCGGACATTGCTAGCAAGTGTGCTTCCTCTACAAGGGGCATATCTACCTTATAAATGCTAAATCTAGTGAAGACCATGGCTAACATTTGGATGTACCTAACCAGACATTTAACATCAGGTGGAACAGTTGGGTACCTCCTAATGTACTGTAGCGCCTTATCGCAGTCCATTTTAACTACCGGGTGGGATATCCTTTTGAATGAAGCATGCTTCATTGCAGTCAAGATAGCTGATAATTTTGCGTGGTTTTCTTAGAGTGCTTTTGTTGCTCTAACGTCTTGCCACTTGTTGTCTACCCCTCATATAGTGGTGCACCATGCTTCCTCTGTGTTCCCCGCCTCTGGGCAGAAAGCCGTATTTATCTTTATTTGTGTCTATCCTTGGTAGTGATTCTAATCATTTGCTCCATTCTTTAGCCATTAAAGTAGGATGTCCCATACTTTTATACTTTCCACGTACATGATCTGCTGCATGTGACTGGTGTGGGACTTGTTAGTTGGTCCTAGCCCTTGATTGGTAGACTTCCTCGTCTTAAGTCCTTGGATGATTTTTCTTGCCCGCTCTATAGACGGTTGTACCTGTTCAATTGTCCTTGCATTCCTGGCGCGCCAAATTTCCCAAATGACGAAGCACATGAATTGTGCCTTCCTTCTTCAGGTCTCTCTTCACTCAATCCACCATCTAGTCTCTCAGCGTTGTGGTTTTCCATAGCTGAAGTCTAGACCCAGTTTGCTAGTCCACCATGTTCTCTTTGCAAACTCATATTTGAAGGTCATGTGTTGGACGGATTCGACCTGGGTTCCACACATTTGGTAGTAAGTAGAGATATTCATACATCTTTTTCACAGATTGGGGTTTGTGGGGCATGCTCATTGTTTCAACCTCCAGATCAGGAATTTGATAGTTTCTGGAATATTGAGTTACCATAGCTTTTTCCACATCATCGTGTACCCCTGTCCATCTTCCATTGCTGCAGATGATACCTCGAGATCAGGAATTTGATAGTTTCTGGAATATTGAGTTACCACAACTTTTTCCACATCATCGTGTACCTTGTTCATCTTCCATTGCTGCAGATGATGAAGACACCTGGTTCATTTTAATGTGCCACGTTGTATGGTATCAATACTTGACTAAGTATATTCCGAACTCTTCCTTATCCCATACTTAATGGTCTGATACTACAAAACTATGTTGTGGGTCCAATGCTTTCTTACTCCCAACATACTTTGAAATCCCCATCCATTAGTGTGCGCTCATCGTTTCCAACACATGAGAGATAGCGTATACTCCCTCCGTCCCGGGAGATTTGGCGTGAGTTGAAATGGCCCAATTTTTAAGATGGCTGACGTGTTAGGTGGGGCAAAAGTGCTTCATTTAAGAAGGCTGACGTGAAATGGCCCAAAAGTGCTTCATTAAGTAAAGACCACCCCAGAATCTGCAGGGGTGAAAGGGTAAAATTCAGCCCAAAAATCATACTAAAAATAGAATAAGACAAAAGATGCCAATTCTGCTGGGACAGACCAAAAAGGAAAGTATGTCAAATCTGCCGGGACGGAGGGAGTACACTTTAAGGAAACTGTCCAAAAGGTATCGACTATATTCTGAGTAGTACAAAAAAAAGAAGCGTTTGATTTAGAATTTCAAATTTTTATTTATTTTATATTTTACAATTTTCACAATTTATTAATTACTTCCTCCGTCCTAGATAAAATGACACAATTGATTTTGGCTCGTTTTTTTACGTAAGCTGATGTGCCAGAGAATAAGTGTGAAAAAGTAGTGATATTTTGAAAAAAATAGTGGGCAAAATCTAAAATTGTTGAAGTTAAAGAGACAATTGTGAAAATTTTACAATGTTTTTTTTTCATTTTAGATAGTTTTCAAATTGTATCATTTTTATTAGGATGAGCGAAAAAAAGAAAATTGTGTCATTTTATCTGGACGGAGGAAGTATACCTTTTATTTTAAACATTATGGAGTTGAATTTTGGTCCCAAGTCACTGTCACAAATGAGCTGAATCGGATGGGTCAGCCGTAAAATTTGAAGTGGAGCACTTTCGGTTTAAATTTTTGTGGTGGGGTGGAGGCACGTTCAACCCCGTTCCCATCTATGGGATCCACCTCTGCTTACGATTGACAAAGAAGACAGGTGGTAACACATTTTTGAAATTGAAAATCACATAAGTCAGAAAAGGTAGATTTGGAGAATCAACTATGTTGCAAGGACAAGTTAGTTATGAAGCGGAATTAGATACCAACCTTAAATCAAGGAAGAGCAAATCACTGTTTAATCACAATTGATGTCAGGTCAACTGTTGAGATCAGTTGAAAGAAGGAGCCCAACTCAGCATTCGTCCAAACGGAAAATGGAGATTACACCAACTTTTTACAGCCTAATTTTTTATGAGGCTGATCATGTAGTTCATAAGATCCATGTAAAATTTCATAGATCAAAGTATGAACAAATCAAATAACATGCACAGCAATAGCTCCCAGCCATTGAGGAAGCCTCTGAAATTACTCTCACAGAGATGGCAAAATCAATATTGTTCATAACCAACATTCATGAACGACTTCAAACTCAAACTTTTTTTGCCCTGAGCGAACAATTCATACGCGAACGTAACCATCCAACCACTCCCCACCATGAGCACAATTATCACTATCTCAGCTGCCATACTCAGATGTAGTCTTTCCTCGCTAGGCTCTAGCGTAGCGAGTGATATTGCATAAGTAATGGCTATGGTGGTGATCGACAAACACATCATCGTCCCCAAAAGTGGTACCAGGTATTTGCTAGGGATGCCGGATCCACGAATCAGCAGTATGATTGTGCTCAATGCTGAAACAAAGGCCATAGTGTTAGCCTTCAACAGATGCCCGTAATAAGCTGGATGCTTCTGAGCCATTACAGCTTCTCCTACTCTGTGAAGCCTCTGCCCTTCCACTGAATCATCTTGCCAGACCCCACCAGGCGGGCTTAACCCGGCCTGAAAAGCCATTGTTGCAATGAGGGACGCCACGACCATGATAGCTTCTCGGCTCTTTTCATACCACTCGCGCTGCCTAGTGTTCCAGTCTACTGGAGAGCGAACATCCTTTCCCATCATAGCCTCAACACTTACAAGAGAGCTCAGAATGTCTTCGTCTGCGTTACCCTGAGCTAGCAGAAAGTCTAGTGCTGTCTTCCCGCCTGTGCTCTTCACATTCACCCCGACTTCAGTGTTTTCTAGCAAGAATAGGGTAATCTGCACTTTGGAGAGATTTCTTGTGTTTGTTAGATCATGTTGACCCTCCAATTTATTCAATGCATCTATTTCATACTACTCACAAGAAGGACACAGAAAATTTGAGTCCACTTTTGTCAGTTTCTGATCATTAATACTACATGAGTTATGAGTTGGTTCACCAGGAATCAATTCTTTAGGGAACTTGTACCCCTTTAGTTGCAGGTGAGACAATAAAGACATGAATCTCTGATAATATTCTATAATTCTGGAGTACATAATTAATAATCGAATAATTTTTCCTTCTTGGGACCTTTATGTAGTTTGTGCACTCTCGAATTGTAGACGACGGGAGTAAATGGCATACTCTCTAGTGATATTAACTATTAGTCAAAACAGTAGAAGCCGAATTCATGGAGGAACTAACCATCTAAACTTAAAACCTAAAAGCCATTAATGGTAAATTGGTAATTGAGGACAACACTAATCATCATCTAATACATAAAATCTAAAAAGCCGCTGATGATAATTAAGAACTTCAAACAAAATTAAAAGAAGAAAAAACTGTCGGTAACTTGTTATATAGTCAGATAAACCAGATGAAACATCTGTGGACAAAAACATAGTAACCACCAAAAAAAGTATCACTCTCGCAGATCAGAATAATCAAAACAAAGACATAAAAGAAGAAGGGGAACCTGTTTGTGGTAATAATAAACGGCGAGATGCAGTATGGTCAAACCATCCTCATTCTTAGCATTCAAAAACTGGGGATCCTTCAGCACCCCAGACAAAAACTTCAACGCATCCAAATGATTAAACTTGACACACAAATGCAAGATGGTGCCGCCACCATCCGCCTTCTCCAGCGCCGCCTGGAACACGACGCGCACCAGCATCTGCAGAATCTCCATCTTGCCGTACATGGCGGCTAGGTGCAGCGGGTTCCTCCCGTCGCGGTCCCGCGCGAAGCACATGTAGTAGGACGCGCTGAACGGCAGGATCTCCCGCACGAAGCCGCTGTGCCCCAGCATCACGGCTATGTGGAGCGGGTTCTTGTCCTTGCAGGTCAGGTTGGTCCGGTCTAGAAGGCTCGGATCTTGCTGCAGGAGTTGGAACAGAGTTGGGACGTCGTTATTAACCGCCGCATCATACAGCTTCTTCTCCATTCAATGGGGACTGTGTTTTTTTCCCACCGTGGGTTGAGGAGACAGAGAAAAGGAAACCTTGCGGTGATATTCTCCACGGTTTTAAAGATTATGGTGGGATGCTTTACCAGGTAGACCCGTGTCCGTTATACTTAATGTGTGGAGTAAGTAAAATAAATAGCGTGATATAGCAAAACCCTGGATATTTAGGATTTTAGCTACTTGGCTAGTTGCAAAATGGATCCAAACTTTAGCATAATAATGTCATTTCACAGTTGTCCCTTTATGAAACCTCAATAATATTCACTTTATTCCGCTTGTCCTGTATTCACTTCTAGAATATGGAAAGTCAAAAAATTGTGACACTTTACGTTTGGATCTTCTACCGACAGTAAAGGATAATTGGTTTTGGTCTACTCTTACGAGGCTCACTCTCACCGAGATGGTAATGGGACTATGCAACCCCAATATCTATACCAGTAAGTAACCGAAATTGAAGTAGGTTTTCTGCCGTGCACGTATGATGTTTGTGCCGTATTTTCGTGCTTATATGATTTGAGGATCATTGCCGTGCTTCTGCTTATTGTGGTTCATGACGTTTCATGCTGTACTGGTGAAATGAATGTTAGCTTGCGGCCTGCCCATGTACTTCGTGTTTATTGTGTCGTGCTCGTTTCACGTGTTGAATTGTGCCGTGTTTGTCTAACAGCAAGTCCAAGAGCTTCCCTATAATAGGGATTTTAATTGATTATAGGGATTATACATAGTTTTTGAGCTCCAAGAGCTTCCCTATCTCATTCCCTAAAATAGAGATTTTGATGAGAGAGGAGATTTGCTTCCCTATATTTGTAGAAAGAGAAAACTATTATAGGGAATGGAAATTTAATGCAATTCCAATTGAATGC
>JAULKK010000003.1:3672233-3688131 GCA_032355705.1 Rubia peregrina
TCGGGTCCAACTATTCGGGTGTCGGTTCGATTCGGTTCGGTTATTTAATTTTGGGTTTTCGGGTTCGGTTATATTTTGCCAGGTCTGACTCATTTCTGGGATGGTCAATGCCAGATTTTTCAGGTCAATGCCAGAAATGGCACAAAAGGTTATAACTGCACAATTCATCCAAATGTTAGGGTTAGAAGTGTGTTTTGCATAATTCGAATAAGGAAATGGTGTCAATCTTAGTGACCAGGAGAAGTAAGATACATGAGATAATTAGTATCAAATTTGTCATGTTCAGTTGCTAGTGTGCTAATTGGTGTATGTAAATAATATATGCATAAAATCTTTACTGTAAAAACATTAGTTATTCGCACTTTTGGTTTTATATTATCCCCTCGTGCCACTAAAAAGAATGTCTTCATGATCCAAATCGAAAACACAAGTTATGTGTTTAACTAGTACTCTTTGACGAGTACCCTGTTACCCGATTCGAACCGTTTCTTTACCTGTAGTTCGGATACCGTAATGCAGGTACCAAATTATTTCGAGTCAGGCTACGAGACGCATTTTTAATTATCTGCACATACGGGTATCCGGATGCGCGATACTTGATTTTGAACACCCCTATCTGTTACTAACAAAAATTATGTTTGAGACAGTTTTTCGGATTTTAAAAGGCCTAAAAGATTTTATGTGTGCAATTATGAAAAAAAATAAGAATTTTTCTCCTTTTCAATCTTTATGTTGTAAATACATCTCCTTCTCCTTCTCTCTTCTCCTTCTCTCTTCTCCTTCTCTCACTCAAGTCTTCTTCTTTACTTTCTTCTCCCCTTTTCTTATGCTTGGAAATCACATTCGTTGGGTTTGTTTTTTTTATTTTACTTAATTTCTTTTTATAACCATGAATTTTTTATCTTCTTACATTTATCATATGGAACTGGCCAATTTTAAAACAGTGTGTTTTCTTCTAATTTCCCTATTTTCTTTGTGTTTGATATTGTGCTCACTACTTGTTCAATCATCAGTTAATCAAAATAACTGATGCGTAGTATGTTCTTAAAATATTTTGTTGAAAATGAACCCAATTTTAATATAATTTTCCACAGTTTTTCAGAAGAAAGTCCTTTTGGTATTTAACAAACATGTTGAGCAAGTGGGTAGTGTTCATAATGATGTAAAAATACATTTGAGAGCCTTTAAACTTCAAAAATAAGAGTATATCACATTCTTTGCTAGCATATGGCATGAATCATAGGTCACATATTGCACGTGTTTGACTGTACTTTTGAATGTGACACGGTACTTGTTAAATCAAGATTTTGATTTGTGCTGTCATGATAAGGGAATCTTCTTTTTGTTCGTAGTTTATAACTATAATTTCCCTTTTGTAGTGAATCTTCTCAGTGCTCTTATGGAAGACGACGTCGAGGTTGTCCCGCGCGTTACCACAACCAAAACTACAATGGAGGGTATGAATCAATCAACTCATGCTGACAATGTGGGTCGTTATTCGAGGCCTCCAATTAGGGAGGGACCTTGGAAGAAACCAAGGAGTGAATCCTTCATTGCTGCCCCGGGGTTCACGCTGCCAAGCTCAAGTAGTGATGATGCCCCCTCTTCCCAATCCTTAGAGGGGGAACTAGGCAAGGATCCTTTGACGAGTTTATGGTATCATCATTTTCTTTATGTATTCTAACAATTTTTCGATATTATACAGGTTTTCGTAGATATTCAGTCTTCCGTTCAATCATCCTCGAGTTTTTTTGAGTGCATTCTTCTCCCATCTCTAGGGCCCCCTTGAGACTGTAGCAGAAGCCACTAGTAAGGAAAATGAGGTTGATGTTTAAAGCTTCAGTCAGATTTGAAGCTGCGAGGGCGGATGTCACAAGACTGAAGAAAGATCTAGAACTAAAAAAATTGAAGACTGAAAATGATCGACTGTAGAGAAAGTGCAACCCCAAGGCTCAATGTGCTCTTTTTGAGTCTTATACCAACAAGTTGGTTAAGACCAAGGAGTATTACAACCACTTCGTCAATCTTTTGCGAACCTCAAAGAGAATGGGCCACAACGAGCTGGTTGTTTCTCTGACTCCTTACTCCCCGAAGACCAAGCTCAATCACTAAATAAACATGTTGATAAATATGTTGAGAAATAGTTGGTTGCAATATGGGATGAAGCAACTAGGAAAGGTGGCCTAAAACTTTAGCTGTTTGACTTCATTAAGGAGTCGAAGAATTTTTTCACTACAGAAGAGCTTTAAAAGACCGACCTTGAGATTATAACTACAACTCCCGTGGAGCCCATTTTTGGGGCAGATTATCCGAAGCAGAATGTTGAGTCCTCAAAGAATGGGGATACCCAAGATGCGATTCATAAAGGAGAGCCTCCGAAGACCACCCCTAACAAGGAGGGGAATGTCAATCATAATATAGTCTCTTCTGATGTATAAATTCCTTCCCTCCTAGACTTGTACTTTTATTTATAGAAATGACTATCAATGAATTTCACATCCTTCGTTTTAGTTTTATTGATTACTCCTTTTTTTATTGCTTATCGTTGTGCTCCTTTTTAAAAAATGAGTTAGAGATATCTCATCAAGATTTGGCCAAGGTCATGTCTGAACTAGCCAAGGCCTACAGTGAGTTAACTCGACTAACTAATGAGCTATCTACAGCCAACGAATAGTTAGAGTCTTAGCGCGATAATAGCCACTCTTTTATTCAAAATCTCCTGCAAGAGTTGCGCAAAAATCAAGCTACTTGTCATACACCTGTTGCTCTCGATATCGTGGAGGAAGCATGTTGTCCTAACAAGATACAACATCAGGAAGTTTTACACGAGATAATGCATGAGTATCCCAACTTGTACCACTTTCATACTGATGCCAGACTTTATCATACACTATCTTTGAGGAAAGATATTGAGTACTTCCAAAGGGAGGCCAAAAAGTTCGAAGCCTAAGTTGGTGAGATGGTAGACCAAAGATATCATTCAGAATAAGAGATGTCTAGGCTACAGAGGACTATTCATGACAACGTTCAATTATGTGGAGAGCTCGTAACCCAAAATTATTGACTTCAGGATGAAGTGCTAGAACAAACTTCCACCATTGAAGCTTTTTCTGATAGTCTTCGAGCTTATGGGGTTTTCCATGGAGTACTTAATATGGGTCTTATCAATAATATTCATAAGTTTCCATGGTACACCGCTAAAGCCATGATGGAGCAGGGTCTAGATAGAGAGCCTTCTCATTGCATAGTGTATGATACCATCATAGAATGGGTAGACCGTACTCTGCCTGCAGTCAATGTCACCAATTCCCAACAAGTTGTTCCCTCGAAAAATAAACGTTCAAAGAAGCCTTCTCGTAAGTCAGCGCAAATAAAGAGCGTAGTGAAGATGTAAGTATTCCAGTGACTTCCTAAGAAGGTTGTGGTGATGGTGGAAATGTTTCTTCCCCTATCAAGGTCGATGATCATGGTAGAAATACTCAAGCTCCATATCGAGGTTGGATAAATTAGATTCCTGATTACTCAGAGGGTGAAGCTGATCGCCTATTCAAAAGGGCCACTAGTATTAAAACTGAAAATATTCAGTGATAAGATTAGGTGTAATTATTTTGTGACATCATGTTGTATCTTATGTTGTAATATTTGTTGTGATACTATAAAATTCTAATTTAGATGGATATATATCGAAGTGTTTTATAAAGTGTCTTATACTTCGTCGTTTATAACGTTGGTAATAACAAATACAGCATTCAACATGCAATCGTAAATAGCTTTGTACTTCGCTATTCTTGATGTAAGTATATGCGTATTTCATCATGTTTTATGTAAGAATAGGTGAACTTTGTCTTTTTTTTACGTGAGAATAAGTTTACTATATCTTTTTTGACATAAGAATGAGCGTTATTCTTCAGCTTGAAATTATTAGCATTTAAATGCAATTCATAGATTAATTAACTGTAGCTCATAGCATACGAGTCTTTATTAAGTCAACCAACCGCAACACATGACTTACGCATCTGGGCATAGTTGGATGTAATACATGACGTATAAATCCAGAAAATAATTTGGTCTCAAGAGAGATCTTCGATTTACACCAAGTACTATTCCTCATCAAAGAACATCAGTTATCCCTAGAGCTATTTTTGGGTTGGGTAAGCTACACCCTAGCTAGACTTTTAACAGAAAACCAGATACAATGCAACCACTCATTCAGAGCTGGTGATACTTGCGAAGATTGATAATATTCCACCTTTGAGGGATCCGATCACCTCCCATCGTCTCGAGCATATAGCTTCCTCCTAGGAGAGCTTCCAGAACTCAGTATGACCCCTACCAATTCGTAGTTAGTTTCCCATCGAGTTCTTGGTGGCTTTTCTCGTTCTTCCTCATAATGAGGTCTCCTGGAGAAAATTGGAATTTTTACACTCTTTGATCATGGTAGCGTTTCACCATCTCTTTCACCTTAGCTTTATGGAAGGAGGCCAATTCTCGTTTTTCCTTCATCAATTTGAGGTATAAGCGACGGTTGTCATAATTAACTTCCTTTTCGCTGGCCACCACCATTATTGGGCTGAGTACTCTGATTTCTGCTGGGATCCAATCTACCAAGCTATAAACTAAGCTCTATGGTGTTCCTCCTGTAGTAGAATACTAGCTATAAACTAAGCTATATGGTTTTTCTCTGGTAGTAGAAGACTCAACCATTTGATAGGCCCACAACACACTTGGTAGTTCGTTGATCCAATTTCCATCAGCTCCTTTGAGTCGCTCTAATACCATTTACAATGTTCCGATTGGTAACTTCAACTTTCCCATTTACCCATGGATAGTTCACCATTGTCACCTTCTGCTGAATTTTGAACTCCTCGCACCAACTTTTAAATGGGTCATGAGCAAACTGTGTCCCATTATTAGCTATAATATTCTTCAAAATCTCAAAGTGATAGATGGTATTCTTCATGTTCGTTAATGGTTCAGCTTTTACCCACATGGTGAAATAATCAATTGCTACAATGAGATACCTGAATCTTCCCAGGGCCTCTGGGAAAGGTCTCACAAGGTCAATCCCTCACTTGTCGAAAGGTCAAGAGCTGTGTATGTTCATCATCCCATCCTGAGGGACATAGGTAATCGGGGCATGCCTCTGACACTGGTGAAAAGACTTGATATACTTGATTGCATCATAGAACATCGTGGGTAAGTAATACCCAGCTCAGATAAGTCTTTTGGCAACTGATCAAGCCCCCTGATTACTTATACAAATCACCTCGTGGACCTCTTTGATTAGGTAATCAGCATCATGAGGGGTAACACAGCGAAATAGCTTCTGTAAATGACCTCTTCGATACAAAATGTCATCCTGTATCACATACATCGGAGCTTTGAGATGTATCTTTCTGGCTTCAACAATTCCCTCTAGGAGGATCCCATCCCAAAGGTAACTGATAATTGGAGTCATCCACGACTCTCATTCTTCAATCGCCATCACCACCCGCTCTTCGAAGCTCTGTATGCTCAAGGTCTCCATAAGCAGCTGTTTCTACAATCAAACACATAAATCCGAGGAGGCCAGTTTGCTCAAAGTATCTTCCTTGTGGTTATTCTCTCTCGGCACTTGAGTCAGTGTGCATGATCGGAAGTAACCCAACAAGAGTTTTACCATCTCTTGATAGCGCTGCAGACTGCACTCTCTAGCTTCATACTTCTCATTAACTTGTTGAACCATAATATGTGAATCACTAAATACCTCCAAGTTCTCAACCTTCAGCTCTTTGGCTAATCAAAGACCAGTGATCAAAGCTTCATACTCAGCCTTGTTTTTATGGCCTTAAAATTTAATACAGGACATACCGAGTAATTTGTGACATCGGGACTAGTGAGAAACACTCCTACTCCACTTCCTCCTGAATGCGAAGATCTATCCACAAAATTTTTCCAAACTTCCTCGCTCGAGGCTTCATTGCCTACTTTGATGGATTATGTGGTTTCCACAATGAAACCTGCAAGGGCTTGGTCTTTAATCGCTGCCCTGAGATGGAATTGAATATCCTGCTCTCTCAACTCAATAGCCTACTTCATTATTCTCCCTGAGGCTTCGTGTTTCAAAAGTATCTTCCTGATAGGATGGTTTTAAGCAACACTATCGTATGACCTTGAAAATATGGGCGCAGTCTTCGAGCAGCAAGAACAAGGGCCAACATTAACCTTTCGAGTGTATCGGGTGTTGTTGATTCTCTTTCTCTTTAACCAAAACAACACTTATGGAAAAAGTAGGAGCATAAATATAAAGTTATAGCACTCCCCCTCTCAAGTTTCATCAATGTGGGCAGAACTCAAAGGTGCTCCTTCAAAGTCAAGAACTTCACACTTTTCTGTCCATTCAAACTTTTTTGCCTTTCTCAACACATCAAAGGAAGGTACATTCTTCTCCGCGTCCTTCGATATGAATCGACTCAAGGCTGACAAACACCCTGTGAGTCCCTGAACCTCCTTCAAAGACGACAGACTATTCATCTTCATAAAAGCTTCCACCTTTTCTGGATTAACATCGATCGCCCTTTCGGATACAATGAACCCCAGAAATTTACCAGCCCCTACTCCAATCACACACTTGGGTAGATTCAATTTCAAATTCGACCCTTGTAGCCCATCAAACATCTCTTCCAAGTCTCGCAAGCACTGTTTATATGTCCTACTTTTTACCACCATATCATCCACATAAATTTTCATATTCTTCCTTATATGCTACTTGAAGATTTTATCCACCAAACAGTGATAAGTAGCACCAACATTCTTAAGCCCAAAAAGTATTCTTATAACAAAAGGTTCCCACATCCATTATTAATGAGTTTTTCTCTTTATCTTCTTCCGCCATAAATATCTAGTGATACCCGTTGTGAGTATGAGTATCGAAGAAGGCCAATATTTGATACCCAGCTATAGCCTCCACCAACTTATTGATTGGTGGCAAGGGGTAACTATCCTTGGGATAACATTTGCTTAGGTGTGTGAAATCAATACACATGTGTCACATGCCATCTTGCTTTGGGAATATAACGGGGTTAGCCACCCACCTGGATAAAACACCTCTTCCATGACTTCTGCCATAAGATGTTTTTCTACCTCTGCTTTTATTGCCTTTGCTCTCTCAGGAGCGAATACCCTTGTCTTTTGTTTGATAGATTTTATTGAGGGGTCGATGTTTAACATGTGAAAAGCCAACTGCGAAGATACCCCATCAAATCCGATGTGTTCTAGGAATACATATCGACATACCTATCGAGCAAGACCCTCAACTCTTTCTTCACTCCTTCGGATATTAGCTTCCCCACAGCAACCCTTCCAAGATTTTGAATTGGGAGTTGTTCCGTGTCAGATGGTCCAATCTCTCCATGAACCAAAACAGCATCTTTCACCTTTCTCGCTCATTTCAATGTCGTAAGATTAAAACTTCTTGCGACCACCTGATCCCCTCGAATGGATGCCACTCATTTGTCTGTTGGGAATTTCATCATCAGGTGATACGGTAACCACATCGCTCGAGCCTAACACATCCAGGGTCTCCCCAAGATCACATTGTAAGGCGAATAAGCATCGATAAGTGAAAAACTACAATCTATTGTCACTTTTTTTCCTCTATTGGTGATCCTGACTAGCAAGGTGTTCACCACCAAAGGGCAAATAGTTTTACCAGTAAACCTTGACAGTGGTGAGGCTGACTTCTTCAAATTACTACGACCAATATCCAGCTGGTCGAAGAAACTCACAAACATTATCTCAATGCTAATCCCATCATCAATGAATATCCTCTCCACTAAGGAAATTCCAATTACTGCAGAAAATACCATAGGATCTCCATGTGGGGTCTGATTAGGAACTGCATCCGCTTTGGAAAACTTAATAGTTTAATTCGACCGAAACCATTGTGTCTAGGCTCTCCTTCAAGAATGTGTCGCAAATCAACCTTTATAATCGTGTTTGAAGATCACTCCACCACGATCCCATTGATGACATTAATTACCCTGTGAACAGTAGGGTTTCCTTCATTCCTGTTTTGGTTTTCCACAGGTTGCTACTCTCGTTGCTCCTGTCTCTGACCTCGAGGTCCTCGACCAACCTTATTCCTAGTATTAAAATTCCTCTGGTAAGACTACCAAGCTCTACATTCATTTCTTTGCTTTGAATTGTTGTCTCAAAATGGTTGTCGAGGGGCAGGCTCCCTAATAGGCCTTCTTTTTTCACAGCATTTGATTTCTATCTTAAGATGAGAGCAATCATTCATGTGGTGACCATAATCTCTATGGTGCTCTCAATATTTATTTGTGGCTCTCCTTGAGCCGACAACCCTAGCTGATTCCATCATTGGTGAAGGTGCTCGAAACAGGCATTGATGGATGTTCCAAATTTCATTTCGGGATCACCACATGGGTGTATACCTTTCGAACCCCGATCTTTCTACCTCCATCGGCTTCTTGTGCGGTGGTTGCCAGACTTCACATGATTGGCTGCCAATCCTTCTCTCTTTCTCCTAGCCACCTCTTCCACATTCGAATGCTGCTCCACCAGTTCCTAAAGCTCAAGGAGTGTTCAACGGGTTTTAGTGGCTAGCTCCTTATACAACTATACATCTTCCATTCCTATCAAATATCCTTGGATCACTTCATTCTTTGTTCCTTCCACAACTCCTAAGCTCTCATCACGTATCTATTGTAGAATGCTTTAGTAGATTCTCTAGGCTTTTGTTTAGTCTGGTACAACTCAGGTAGTGTCTTTGTAAACTTCTTCTTCTAGAAAATATGTCTCAAAAGAGCCCCACTGAAATCCCAGTATGAGTGAAAAGAGCTCCTATGCAACTTATTCGAGTAGTGGCTGTAGAAGTGGACATAAACCAATGAATCTAGATCTGACTTAATCGGTCCCACCGGACGTGCCAATTGATGTGTCTATGACCCGATCCAATCCCACTCTAGATTCCTCATATGTGATCTTTATATTTATACTGGTTAAACCCTAGTAGTGATTTTCCGCAACTGAAACTCTAATTCATTGTGTATTAAATGACAAGGCTGACCTAGTCATAATAAAAACTTATTGGGCCGAGTTGACCTAAATAGGTTATTTAATAAGCTGGGATGTGAGGCCCAACCTTACTCATGTAAGAGTATCATCATGAGGCAGTTTAAATTTTGGGCAGGGGTCATTCTGCAAAAATCAACACAAAATTTATCTTCTCAAATTTATTTGTATCTTTTAAAAAGAACTCTATATCAATCGAAATGTTTAATAGTTATATAACGTATCTACCTAGACTTTAGACTGCATAAAATAAGATTTGGTGTAATGAAAATGTGCCTAACCATGAAAAACAAAGGGCAAAATACACTTATAACCCTAAATTTTGGCTGAAAGTGCCAATATAACCCTACAATCTGAAAAAGTGTCAATATAACCCTAACTTATTATCAATTGTGTCTTTCTAACCCTAACTATTGGACAAATTGTGCCGATATAATCAAAATCCCTAATTTCGGTAGTGACCCAAGGAATTCATGCATTGACCAGAAACTAATATTACCAAAATACCCCTTCACCAAAACTGAATATTTGATACTCATTATGCCCCTATTTTCTTTCTTTCTTCACACCCACCCCTGCCATGCCATGTCTGCTACCACCGCTTCTCCGCCACTCCTTAACTAAAGAGCCACGCGCCCTCAATACCACCTACGCAATGTGTTCTTCTTCTCCGTAGCTCCAAAATCCCAAAATTCCATTTGTTAGAAATTGTTTACTGAAGGCTGGAACGAATCAGCCATCCAGTGGATCAAATAGTTTCTCTACATAAAACTCACATTCTCAAATAATTTTGATGGGTTTTGGTTTGTAAATTATAAGCAAGCATTTTTTGTTGCAGAATTTGTTGGAGGATGTTTTTGTGAAGCAACTAGAATTTGTTGTAGGATGTTGTTGTGAAGTAAGCTCCATCGGATTTATTAATCTCCGCCACCCTAGCTTTGGCAACGTCTCCTCCACCTCCCACCCTCACTCCAAATCCCTTTCAACCTGAAGCCTCGTCGTCTCCCACCACCTGAATTTGGACCCTCGTCGTCGCCGTCCTCTCTCTGCCGCCCTCCTCCTCGCTGCACTCCTCCTCTCCGTCGCCCACCGCCTGAACCTTGACCCTCGTTGTCACCGTTCTCTCCCCACCGTCCTCCTTCTCTCCTTCTCCCCACCACCTCAATCTCCTCCTCTTGCCTGGACCTAGAACCTCCCCACCATGTCAAGCTCCCCCTCCCGCCTAAATCTGGACCCAGCCTCTATCCCACCAATTTCATATTTTCAAGTTCCCACAATTCTTTAACCGGAGTTCGCCACCCTCCTCCTCTCTGAGCTTTCAAATTAAATCAAACCAGTTTTTTTTAAAAAAAAATGAATGAATGGGAAATAAGGAAAGCATGGGAGGGCATATAAGTCTTTCCTATTTTCAGATTTTTCTATTTTTAAAAATCAAGGGCAAAATCGCCATTTCACTAGATTCCGACCAAACGGTCATTGACTAAAAAGTCAGGTAAATATAGGGTTATACTGACACATTTGCAAATTGCAAAGTTATATTGATACTTTCAGTTAAAAGATAGGATTATTTTAACGCTTTACTAAAAAAACAAATCAATTTCTGGCATTCCGAGGGTGGATCAAAATCCCGATTTTGACAGTAGTCAAAATTTGTCATATATACCAGACATTATATTGTTCAACGATCGGTTATATAACCGATTGGTGAGGGCTCTCCCGCCAAGTACCCCTTGAACTTGCCTCTTTTCGCTTTTCCGTGTGATATGGTGCACTCACCTCTTTAAATATGTCTCGCTCTCTCTTCAGCCGTGCACTTTCAACGGTCTCACTCGACTTCAAAGGCCGTATTTTTCCGTGTAACAAGAAAATTGGGGAGCTGTTTCAATCTGGGAAAGTGGAGGATGCCCGCTATCTGTTCGATTCAATGCCTCAAAGAGACTCTGTCACCTGGAACTCTATGATCTCTGGTTATTTAAAACACAATCGCATGAGGGATGCCCGAGCGCTGTTTGACGTCTGCCGAGAGAAGAATGTGACTACATGGACGTCTATGCTCTCTGGGTACGCGAAGATGGGGAGAATTGGTGAGGCTTTGGGGCTCTTTGAGGCCATGCCGGAGAAGAATGTTGTTTCCTACAATGCGATGATTAGCGGGTTCCTTCATTATGGCGATATTTTGAGCGCCAGGAAATTGTTTGATGGAATGGCTGAGAGGAATGTGTCCACGTGGAATTCGATGGTCTCTGGGTATTGCAAGTGTGGCTACTTGGACGAGGCGTGTGATCTGTTTGACCGAATGCCAGAGACAAATGCGGTATCATGGTTGGGGATGATATCTGGGTATGTGAACATGTTCGAGCATGAGAAAGCATGGGCTTTGTTTTTGGACATGCGTAGGAAGAGTGACGTGAAGCTAGACCAGGCCATTCTTGCAGTTGTTTTTTCGATTGTGACAGATTTGGATAGTGTGGATTCAGTAGCAAATTTGATGAGTTTGGTGATCAAAATCGGGATTGGCAAAGACGTGGTGGTAGGCACCGCCATTCTGAATGCTTTGACGACCAATGGGAGTTTAGACTTTGCTGTCAAGTTTTTTGAGAGAATGGAAGAGAAGAATGAATATTCCTACACAACAATGATCGCTGCCCTCTCTCGTAGTGCAAGGTTGGATGAAGCCATCGTGTTGTATAGGCAAGTCCCTGAACCGGGCGTTGATATTAAAAATGCAATGGTTACTGCCTATGCACATAATGGGAGTTTAAATGAGGCAAGGAATTTATTTAATGAGGTTAGGAACCCAAATATGATTACATGGAATGCTATGCTCACTGGATATGCACAGAATGGGATGGTTGAGGAGGCTAAAAATCTGTTTGAACTGATGCCTAAACGAAATGCAGTTTCTTGGGGTGCAATGATTTCTGGTCTTCTGCAGAATGGAAAGAGTAGTGCAGCTCTGCAGGTGTTCAGCGACTTGCATAGGTCAGGGACTATCCCAAGTCATCCTAGTTTCACAAGTGCTCTCTTGGCTTGTAGTAACTGTGAAGATTACATATTTGGTAGGCAGATACATTGTCTTGTTATTAAAGTCGTTCACCGGTACAACACATATATTGGAAACAGGTTGATTTCCATGTATGCAAAATCAAAGGATATGGACGCCAGTTTTTTAATATTTAGTTCTATGAGGATAAGAGATACTGTTTCTTGGAATTCCCTCATTAGTGGTTTGTCAAAAAATAACATGACGGATTATGCTGTCAAAATTTTCCAAAATATGCCAAAACTTGATACTGTGTCATGGAATTGTATGTTATCAGCTTACATGCAAGCTGGGGAGCCCACGTTTGCTTGTAAATTATTCCTTGATATGTTAAGTGAAGGAATATATCCAAGTGAATCAACACTTACCTCCCTTTTTAGTGCTTGTGAGAGCCTCGGGCTTGGTAGACAGATTCATGCCCTTATTTTCAAACTGGGATTGGATTCTAGTCTATTTGTTGGTAATGCTTTGATAGACATGTACTTCAAGTTTAGTCCTAAGGATGGATTTTTGGCTTTTAAATGTATGGAAAAGCGAGATTTGGTGACTTGGAATACTGTCCTGACTGCTTGTGGTAAGAATGGATTCGCTGAAGAAGCTTTTCAAGTTTTTCCAAAATTGAGAGCTGAAGGCTTTGTTCCTGATGAGGTCAGTTTTCTTGGGCTTCTGCGTGCTTGCAGCAGAGCAGGACTGGTGGCTGAAGGGCTGGCCTATTTCAGTTCCATGATCCTGGATTATAAAATCACAGCAACTATCTATCACTACACTACAGTCGTTGATCTTCTTGGAAAAGCAGGACGCCTGTTAGAGGCCGAGTCCGTTATTAACAAGATGCCTTTTGAGCCAGATGCTGTTATTCTGGAAACTCTTCTAGGTGCTTGTAGGATTCACTATAATATTAACCTTGGCCAGAAAGTTGCAGAAAGACTTCTCCAGATTGGTACGTGAATAATTGATTAAATGTTTCATTTTACTGAACCTTACTATGAAAAGGAGTAGATCCTTTAGGCATGAGCATTGTCATTTTTATTTATTTTATATTATAGAATGTTTGATCATTTATGTGTATCCTTACCTGAAACATATTTATTCAAAAAAATCATCTCGCTGTATTGCTTTAAACCAGTGAAGAAATTGAGAAGCCCTTCTCATTTCTAGGATACTGTACTTCTCATTGTTTTTGTATTACCTTATATATAGTGTTTGTATTATCTTGAGCTGCATGAGGCTAACAATAAAGAAACTGAGAAGTCAAGCTAGTTTCCTTGTTGCACTTTTCTGGTTTTTTCTTTCACCTTTTCCCGTCTATACACATTTATATAAAAATGAGTTATTTGTGTATTATTTTGTTCTCTACTGTACTGGAACTGCAAACTGATATCATTTTATATTTTTTGGAAGAGGTTGTGTATTAGCTGAACAGGCATGTGTAATCTGCTTATTTTTCATCCATTGTCTGAGTGACTACAGTTAAATAATATATTAAGTATGAGGTGAGTTCCCTGTATGTTGGCTTTGCCATGAACACATTGCTAGAATTTGTTAGAAGAGGATAGTTCTAGGAGCTGGCAGAGAATAGTTGAACTAATGTCTTGTTAATTCCTGCGATATGAATGTTCCAGGAGGTCTGTGGGACTCTTGAGACGTAAAATTTCATGTTACCAATGTATAGGTACGTATACTCTCTTGTACATTGACATCATGGCTTTCCTATTTTCAGGTGCAAAGGTATCAAATGTTCATCTAGGCTCTGATCTGGTAGAGAATGGTGGAGAATCCTTAAGCCTGATGACAGCACATGTAGCTGCAAGTTAACTATAGGATGCTTGTGCAAAGTAAAGGCAGAGATAAGGATTTCATTTAACCTAATACAGTGTGATGAAATCACAGATCAACTAAAAAAATTGGGCATCGGTGTACTGAAACAGGATGAAGGCTCGTATTCCCACTAATATGTGCTGCACTTAAGTGTAAGTTCATACTCCCACTAATATCTGCACGAACATGATTATTTTGAATACCTTATTTATAGTGCCCTTGATGGTTGATGCAGTCTCTGTCATTTGCTTTTGTATGCCCATTAGTAAGCCTTAGAACTCTTTATTTGGAATTCCCATGAAAATATTTAATATTTATTCTTTTTTTCCTATTAGTTACTTATGGTCTTGTTGTGTGAGACATAGTTTATCCCCTGCTATCATCTCCTTCAGATTAAAATAATGAAGATTTCTGTTGCTTGTTTACGATTATTGGAGGCCACGGTGATTTGGGAAGGTGGCCAGCTTCCATTTTGACTTAGAATCGGGTTTCAGGGAACAAAACATACGTTTTGTCCAGCACATATGTTTCTCTATGCTGCTAAGAAATTCTGTGTTGTGGAGTTCTGATTGCTTCTCTTTGTTGTAGGGTCCAAAGTAGTGGAAGGTTTATTTGAGGAGCTGAAAACTCGATTCCTGATTTAGAATTGTTCTGAGAAACAAAATGGTAAATTGATACAAACACATTGAGGAGATTACCATTAGGAGCTGTTAAGTTAAAGCATGGAATGCTTCTTGAAGAATACAGGCACCAAGTACTCTCGCCGAATTTGAGAATGAAATTGAAAGGTCAAAGGCGTGGTATGTGCTTGTCTATGCGTTTTCATTTCGGCGACTTGAAGATTCATCCTTATAGAGCAATTTGGCTCAAGAAAGACATGTTGTGTTCGAAAGCACTCGAGGTACCATTGCCTGAAGAAACGTTGTCTGCTTGTATCCTGCAGAATGTTTGTATTGTTTCAGATATCCAAGGAATCATCTGTGTAAGCTTTAGCTCCGAGCGTTGTGCATTAACAGCGGGAGATTGAATAGTAGAGCATCGGATATTCACGGTTACTCCTTCATGAATCCAGGTCAAGCTATTGGGCAATCTGGAAACACATTGACATGCGCCACCTGTGTAAAGCTACGAAAGAGGAGAGTTGCTTAAGAAGGTTGCTCTACATTCTGCACCGCAAATAAAAATTTGCAGCATTTTAGCTTCAATTTACCAGTTGTAAAAACAGGTCATCTTGGGCTTTGTTGAAACTAATAAAAAAAAGGAGCCAAAAACTACTGAACATTTTGTGGGGCATTGCCAAAAGTCTAGGAGCGAGTCCGTTGGTTATTTCACAAAATCATCACAATATTTGATAAGATGTGGAAATGAGCAGAATATTTGGTTAGAATATGAAGTACAAAGAAGGGATATACACCAAGATAACTTTGTAAGTAAGTGTCAATATAACGCTAATATAATTTTTAATACAAAAACAACCTAACTAGTTGATGAAAGTTTCAATATAATTCTACGACACCATTTCGGGCATTGACCGACGTTGGCTGCACATAAAATGACTAAAATGCCCTTTACCATAAAACTAAAAAGTGTTAGGACAATTTTACCCTTGTGCAACCCCCTCCACCCGGCCGCCGCCACCACCCCTAGTTGCGCCGCCATGTTTCCTCCTTTCTTGTCAAACCCGCCTGAAAAAGGTTTGCCTCTGCCCACTTTCACCGGCGCACTTCCATCGCAAATACACGCCAAAGTTGTCGGATTGCATCAGATTTGGGCAAAGAGACACCATAATCCACCCGCCAGCCCAGACCTCGCCACTCCCACCAACCCAACATCTGGACTTTGGAGTTTCTCAAAAATTTGAGGCAACATATCATGGTTTTCACCGGTGAAAGAATGATTTCCCGTAATGATTCTGATATTACTGAATGGAATAAATAGAGTACAAAAGGTAGACTAGGTCTA
>JAULKK010000003.1:3703005-3719730 GCA_032355705.1 Rubia peregrina
TCAAGACCTATTTTTCTTTCACTTTTGTGCCAATGTTGCCACTGAGGAAGGGTGAGTTCATGATTGTGAGTTACAACATGCTGATGGACTGTGTACATTCCATCCTCAGCCAGTTTGATAAACATCTTAGCTCTGCATCATGTTCTTGTTAGAAATAATTCCTTCATCTTTCTATTGTTATTCTCAACTATTGGAGTTATGGAATTGTTGTTTGTTTTGTCTTCACAAGAGTAGGTGTGGTATCTTCCCTTCAGATTCTTGTCGTTTGTCCCGTGTGTTGTTGATTTTCGTATACTAAAACCTCTTGCTTTTGAATGGCGGTGGTATAGGTCTTCTAACTCTTCCCATGTTCTTGCTGTTACCCCTTCCAAGTTTTCTTAAACATCAACCTCCTGTATTTCATTATCAGGTCCTGTTTTATAAACATCAAATAGGAGCAAAATTTAACTTCAAGACCTCTATGTAAACCTTAGTACATAAAATAGGAAACTCTTACTATATTATGAATAACTAAAAAAGAAGAAGCAATCTCATGATCATGTACAGTAAACAACAGGGGAAATAAACATAATTCTTAGGTCATATTTTTGAAACATCAAACAAGAGCTACAATGAACCTCAACATCTATATGTAAACCTTAGTACATAAAATAGGAACCTCATAACATATTATGAATAACTGGAAAAAAAAACAACCTCATGATCATGTACAGTAGACAACAGTAGTAAAAAAACATAATTCTCATGCTATAACTTGTCACATCATCAGGATAAACATGAACATCAGCAGGAAAGACAGAGAACTCATGCTATTGGATCAGTGAACATTAACTAAAAAACAAAGACACCATTCATATACTGAGCACGGATTCTTAGTTACAACAGAATGTACTAGACCTCATTCTGTGTGTATATACATTTTATATGACACAATAATCCTCAATTCTTCGTTGACATTACCAGTGATTTGCAGAATCTCATTTTTCTCAGAGTAAGTTCATGTTTGAAGTTCCTAATTTTGATTTGATGTCAGAGTAAGTTCCTGATTTTTCTGGTGAGGTTCATGCAAATTATTTTTCCTATTAATTCGATCAATTAGAACATCTTTTCTATCGCAGTCATGAACAAATTAAAGTGTATTTTAGAAGAAATTTGTTTATCATGTCGAATCTTCAGCGTTTTCGTTGTTTGAAGCTTCGTTCAGAGGTGAAATTGTCGAGATTGGAGATTAATTAATCCAGATTTTGTCGCGGTTTGATGAGCTTTAGATTGAACGAATTTCGGAAGATGAGATTAGAGAGAAGAGAGAGAAAGAAAAAGCTATTTTTTCGTGTTCCTGATATTTTCTTTCTAAATTTGCACATCAACCCCTCCGTTTTCTCGGCCTTTTCGAAGATTGTGCCAAAAAAAGATATTACGCCCATGCCCCAATTTTTACAGCAAGGTGGTCTGCCTTGGTCTCTAACTAAAGTTTAGTCTGCCTTACAGAGGGCAATTTCATAATTTAATTAATTTGATTATTAATACATTATTTTTTCTTAACTTTCATTTGCTAATTAACATAAATAGAACCATTTTTAGATTATGATGTTTTAAATTTGTTCAATGCATTACATAATTAGAACTTGCGACTACATCTTTTCCATATAATAACAATTTGGTATCAATTAATATTCATTTTCAACCAAAACATTTCTATATATACATACTAGGTCGTATTCTTACTACCATGCCCATCAATTAATTGCAACATTATAATATTTAATACTATAAGGCAAAGTTTTAGAAAAGATATGAAAATATAGGATTGAATTAAAATAATGAAAAGATAAAAAAAAAATTAATTACAATATTAAAAATTTATTATACAACGTGCCACAGTTATAAGTATATAACTTGATTAATGTAACTCAAATTTTTTTATCTTGATTTCTTCTAATTTGCAGTTTAAATATTCATCTTTCCGTAACTTATGAAAAGACCATCTTTCAAAAGTCGAACTATGAATATAATATTATCTAAAAAATACGTTAAATATAGATGAATTCAAAAAGTAAACATTACACCCGCACAACACACTTTATAAACCTAGCTAAAATCTAATGATATAAGATAGTTCCCTTTGGCCTACAACACAAAAGGCAACAGCAGAAAAGAAACAAAACATAGCATGTTTGAGCCATAACCAAAGAACCAAATTAACAAATACTGAACAGTCATGATAAATTACTTCAATAATAACAGATATATGACATGTATTTGATCAGCCACTGTCCTTGGGGGGTTGGGGAGGGGTATAACACTATAACAGAAATGACTGAAATAAACCTCAACCAGAAAAATAAAGTATCTGCCAATAAATGAAAAATAAATAAAGAACTGATAAGCCATCCATCCATGTCGCTATGCTTGGGTTTTAGATCAACTGGAACAGCATGAGAAGTAACCTTTTGTCTCCTTCGATCCATTGCTGCCATTCTCGACAAGACTAACACGATCTACTGATAATTCCGCTTTATAAGAATCAGAGTTCAATACCTTCCGGCTGACATTGCTATATATTTCTCGGACAACCATATCAAAAGCTTCTTTAACGTTTGTCGAATCAAGTGCTGATGTCTCCATGAAGAACATTCCTTCTGATTCAGCAAGACTCTTGCCTTCCTCGATACTCACATTCCTTATACTTTCCAAATCACATTTGTTGCCAACAAGCATCCGTGCAACTGCTGTATCAGAGTGAGCTGCAAGAAAATAGTTCCTTTGAGCATTAAGTTCAAGGGCCTTGAAAAATATTAAAAATTACTCTTGCTGAAAATCACCCATATGACATACGGGTACGGCAAAAGCATAAAGTGCCATGCTTCTGATTGAGAAATAAACTATTGAGATAATATTATAGAGTACCATCCAATCATGACAATCCTCAGGATCATTGTGGCAGAAACATTGTTAAATTTTTCATCTCAGGCAGGCAAGGGTGTAGTAGGGCTTCATCAAAGGCTTCCATGAGAACTTTCATGTAGAAGTTGTGAATTTACTATTTCACGGACGTTAAATTTTATAATTATATAAGTTTTCCAACAAAAGTATATCTCCAAATTGTTAGGAAAAAAACAAAACGAATATACAACTGGAGTGTTTCATGTCTTACTAATTATTGCAAACTTTCTACCACAAAACTTATCATTTATGCAACTCTTTTTACTGATATTCTTATAAAGAAAAGGCCAAGTACATTACTTCATCAAATCTCTAACTCCATATACCAGAAATTTCAAAGTAGTGAGCATATTCTCTATACAGTATCTATATCTCTTAAATTGCAAGAAATAAACTATCTGTCTTGTCAGAGTAGTTTGGGTTGACAGGAAATAGAATGCTCAGATGCTCTTTAACGAATATACAACTGGGGTGTTTCGTGTCTTACTACTTAGTGTTGCGCTTTAACATCCTCCCCTACCCCTACCCTCGTAAAAAAGGCAACGGCAATCTGCGCAAGGCACTTAATATTCCGAGAATTAAGCTTAAGCTCTCTCCCCTTCCAGTGGTTTGACTCAATCTAACATCCTACCAGCTACATCTTACTCCTAGGAGCTATATATTCATATCCAAATTTTGTCCTAGAGCCAGCCGGTAGCATGAAATCTAACTACGCAATTCATATTTGATATGTTACATGGTCCATTGAATGGCTTAACTTTGTCAGGTGCTCATTGTCAGATATCTGTTTAACATAGCTCCCATCCGACTTCCTGTTCCATATCTGATCAGTTTTATTACATCTGAGCGATACCAGGCGAAAATATTAAGGGGCTCCTTCGATTAACAATTGGGTTAATAGAACAAACTCATTACAGGACTAGCCTTCTCTGGTGTATATTGGTGATGCATGTATTAAAAGATCAGAAAGGATTCTACCGCAATACACAAGAATATCACGGGATCTCATATAGGCATAATTTGCTGTTTCAATTCTTTCACTAGATTGGAGGAGATGACTTTTAATGTATTAACAGTGAAGACTATTACCCTTGCTTAGACTTTCTACCTTCCCAATGCCCTTATTGTCTCACTGCTTCTTCCATGGATATAATTCCTATGAATCTGACATCTCAAGAACCAGAGGCGAACGGCTTATGGGAATCTATCTTTTGTTGCTTACCTTTAATTACTAATCATGCTAATTTCATCCTTTAGCTTCTTTTCTAATCTAAGCTATTCCAATTTGATGGAAGAAATAATGAGGGTCTACGCCATCAGAGGGGATTAACTGTTGAAAAGATTCTTCACAGGGCAAATGATGCTTTTGTTCAAAATTTAAACAAAGCATATAATTACCTCTTTCTTGAAATGTACAATGCAAACAATTGCATCAGTATATTAAACTTGGAAAACAATCTTAAACAATACCCTCTCATACGTTCATTTATGAGTATGTCCAATCCTTAGTTCATATAAACAAACTTCATTTGGCACAAAACAATTAGGGGACTATTTGGGCATAATGTATCCAGAAATATCCAGAATACCATAAAAGATTCTTGCATCTAAGATTTTGTCATTCAGCAAAACACATGCTGAGGTTTAGAACAATGTGAATTATTAACTACGTATATGATGAAGCATTGTCCACATCCACAAAAGTAGAGCACTAGTTTACCACCAGTATTGCAATTGTACCAAAAGCACCATAATCACCAAAACCCCTATTCTTTTATATTGCTTTATTCCTCACAAAACTTAAAGTCTTAATCACTTCCAAAATAAGCTTATGAACATCACCAACTTCTTGAAAAATGATTCCTGCATCACACACTTCAATTGTTTTATATGTATGAACAAATCTAACTTTCAGTTATCGAATGCATCCATATTACTGTTTAATTCAGTCATAACTCAGAGTGATGATTGTCTATTTACATAAACAACCAAAGTAAAATATTTGAGCAAGATCTATATCAACCAGAGAGTATCATTCTATTCACATCATTAAGTTCTTCCCACAAAGTCCCAATAACTGATTAAACAAACTGATAGCTACATAAAATCGGCAGTTTAATGCACAATGTTAGTTTCAGGGATAATTCTCAAGAAACACCAATTAAAATACAAGCATAACTCGAGGCATCTATGTAGAACATCATCACAGTCCTGGTAAAAGGCACAGTTTCAACATATTAGTTCAATGTGCACAGACCTATGGATTTCGGGTTGAGAAAAGAAAATGTTCCCAAAGATCACTTTATTTCCTCAGCTCTATCTGAATTGTTCCTAGCTTAACACAATGCCAGCTTAAGGTTTGCATTTATCAACACTCGGTTAGATCCATCCTGATAGTTAACATCGGTGCCTCTTCTTTAATAGCTCTAATGCAAAATTATGCTCATAACACTCCAATTAAGTTTGTATAACCATCAGATCTTGTCCTAATGGCCCCAATCCCGATTAATTATCAATACAATTCCATATTTACAAAGAACAATAAGCTAAAGCACAACTTATAACATGAACCAAGGAACAAAGTTGTACAATCAACCGCAAGTAAAATCTTACTCTTAAGTTCCTCGAGCCACCGAGGAATACTGTCAAAGGTGGTTTTCCTGGAGATGTCGTAGACCAAAAGCGCACCGAAAGCCCCTCTGTAGTAAGCCGCGGTGACGGCGCGAAAGCGCTCTTGGCCGGCGGTGTCCCAAATTTGGGCCTTGACTTCTTTGCAGTCCATTTCGAGGGTCTGAGTCTGGAACTCCACCCCGATGGTGGCCTTGGAATGAGGGTTGAACTCGTTTCTTGCGTACCGAGACAGCAAGTTGGATTTCCCCACCGCCGAATCCCCTATGATCACTATCTTGAACAGGTACTCCTCTCCCTCCTCGTCCGATGAAGCCATGTTCAGCGATTTGCAGATTTGAATTCGAGTTGGAAAGCGGTGGAGTGATTATGAGGAGGACAATACGGGGAGACTGATGTCGACGATGTAATAATAATGCGGGAGTTGTGAGTTCCCACGACCATGACTTGTTTTTTCTTTCCTAAAAAATATTGTCTTGTCGGTTCAAATCGCTGTCCGAATTACTCTATTTTGACTGCATTTTGACTCTGTACCGTCGCTATGGGTCATGAAAATTTGTGAACAAACTCGTAATGTGCTCGTTTAAATATTGGATCAACATTTTTTTTTCTTTGAATAAATCAATCATAAATGTTGAGAAAAACGTTCAAGTGCGATGAAGGTTCGCTTGTGTCTTGACTCTCTCAACCTCTTAGAAACCATTAAACTCACCACCAATCCTCACACTCAATTCAAAACTTGACCTCACAATCACAATCACAAGTACCTAATTCACCCCTCAATCACAAGTAAAATCACTTAACCCACGACCACAACCGATAAAGCACAAGTACAACCAATATCATACCCTACCATCTCAATTACATCACCAATAACACAATTACACTTTTTTTTAAAGAGATATCTAAGAAGGTAGGGGTTAAAAGGCCCAAAACCAACCATAGCCCAGAAGGCCCAGTTCCCACGTTGGCAGAGAACGTGGGACTGACACACGAGACCAATGGACAAGGAATGATGGACAACTCTAGTCACAAACCACCAACTTATATACCTAAGAATACAGTGCAAGAAAGGTATGATCACAGATCCTACTTCTCGGACACGCTTCCTTAGAAACCCTAGAATGGATCTCTCGACTAACTTGATCATCGGAGCAGGCACGGGCCTATGCCTGCCTGCCTGCCTGACCTTTGTCTCTATGTCTTGTAGGTTTTCTATCAGGCTAAATGAGTTGCGATAGTGATCCAGATTATTACCAATTATAGACTTATCATTGGTGTCGTTTGTGGGGATCGCTTTGTTCATAGCATCCATGCAGCTCAAAAAATAGCATGGAAGGACAACCAGCAATTGGAGATCCACTCAACGACGTTCTAATAGAGGACGGGTCACACTCAAAGGAAGAGCCCACTCTGATGCCAACGGGAGAAAGAAATTAGCTTCAGAACGCTGTCAAGTTGGCTGACAACTCAGAAATCCTATAAACCATTATGGTCTTAAAAAAGGAGATGATAAGGAAGCTGAAGGAGATGGAGGGCCGAGAGAAATCCAGGGGGTGGAGAGCTAGGGCGAATGGAGACCGAACATGAAGCCAATGCATCTTTTTCATTATCCAAGGAACCAGGAAGCCAGCTCCCAGTGGAAGGAACGAGAGTAGGAAGGTAGCCGCAGTATGTAGAGGAACAGAAAAACTCCAGTCCCGCCTTCAAAGAAACCTGGGTCGAAAAGAGCCGAGTGCTCTCGGATAGAAGCCGAAGATGCTTGAGACCGCGCATATCCTCTTTTAAACAAAAAAATGGGCGAGAGAGATTAGAGAAGGCCTGAAAAGGAAAAAGTACTACCTAGAGAGGTGGGAAGGGGCACCCCGTTCATAAAGAGGATCCAACTATACACAACAAATCTCAAGCTGAAAAGACTACCCAACCTGGGACAGTACAACAGCGAGACCGATTCGGAGAACCATTTGCACACATTTTCCACCAGCATGGCCACATTTACGATCCAGCAAGCCATATGGTGCAAAGTGTTTGCAACCACCCTCACAACGGCAACGATGGTCTGGTTCAAAAACCTAGAAAATGAAACATTTGACAGCTTCAACCAGCTTGAGAAGAAGTTTCTAGCACGCTTCATACAGAGGATAAAGTTCTAGAAAACCATATCGGAGCCACTGATAGTTAGACAAAGGTTAGGAGAAAATTTGTCTGAGTACTCGAAGAGATTCAATGATGAGGCAACCAGGTAGAAGAAACGAGCAACCAGTTCTTGCTAGACACGTTTGAGAACGGTCTTAGACATGAGTTGTTGCTAAGGAATTGTACCCTCAACCCGCTAGCTATAATTGATGAGTTCATGAGGAGAGTGGAGAACTTCAACAGAGTGGACCATGCTGATAGGAAAAGAGAGGAATTGTAGGGCTCAGGTGGCGCAGGAGGGAGCATGGTGGGGAGAAAATCCAAGAAAAATTTGGAACACCCCCTCATCCCAGCAGGCCGAACCTTGACCAAAATTTCACATCACTCATAAAGACGCTGAATGATATTTTCACCCCGGTGGCATCAAAAACTATATTGAGCCCGTGAGAAAGATGAAAATAGGCTCCCACAAGAAAGACGGGTTGATGTTTAGTGATTATCATAGATATAATGGTCACGACACAAATTAGTGTGTGCACTTGAAGTAAGAAATTGATATTTGTGCCAGAAGTGAAGAGCTAGCACACTTTACAAAAGATGACAGGGCATAAAATAAGGCCACCTACGAAGCCTAGCCTAGGAGAAGTAGCAGACCGAGCAGATTCCATTGGCAGATAGAAGGCCGAGGTGGTGACAAATCCCTGAGGGGAGGCCGGGAGCCAAATAAAGGCAAAGAAGTGGCCAGGGTAGAACCAAAGAAAGATACCTGAAAAAAGGAACAGAGAACATAAGCCTTCAGACAATAGTCTGCGTTAGCTATCACAAACATATATGGCATCCTCGAAGAGAGCACTGGAGGAAGAACGAAGTCGTAGAGAAATGCCCGTTGCAGGCTGACACCCCAGATAACGGCTACTGACAGGCAGCTGTGAGCCAATGAAGTGACATTGTTCACGAAAGAAGACCCTACACCAGACAGGCCCACAGGCGAAGAAGTAGTGATAATGGTAAGGGTGACGTATAAAAGGATTCATTAAGCACGTGTATTGAGGAAGTTTAGCAGAGATAATGTACTGGATATGCTTTGAGAAATTGGATGAGAACACAAAGAGAAAGCTAGAGACGACAGACACCCCTTTCGTAGACTTCGCAGACAGGACCGTCTGGCCGGAGGGAACCATATTGTTGCATGTAACACTGGGGGAAGGAGACAGGAGCAAGATGGTAGATATAAAGTTTATTTTCGCGAAGGAAAACAACCCATACACTGAATACTGGGCAGGCCGATGCTAGCACTATTGAAGGACATTGTTTCCACCCTACACCTGCCGAGGAAGGATAGCTACTTTGAGGGGAGAAGTAGAAATCAAGGGAATGCCATGAAATAGTGCCAAGCAAGCAAAATAGAGAAGGAATGGAACAGGGTGGCGGAGACCAAATCAGAAGAGCAAGGGTCGTAAGAATGGCGGGGAGCGGAAGATTCCCCTCGAAGTTGGGCCAATAGGCCAAGAGCATCTAGTTAGGTGAGAGCTGATTGATACAGGTCAGAGAGTGTCTGTCGCCTGACGTAAAAATGAGCTAATAAATTCATTGAAAGAGAATGCTCATGCATTTTCCTGGAAGCCGGAAGATATGGAGGGAGTGTCGGAGGAAATTGGATTCCAACAGCTCAAGGTAGAGCCGATGCATAAGCCTGTGAAGCAGAAGAGGAGAATGTTGTGCAGAGAAAGAAACGAAGCAGTTAACAGAGAAGTGGAGCAGCTAGTTGCTGAAGGGATACTGAAGGAGGTTCCATACCCAGACTGGCTAGGGAATCCTGTACTGGGGAAGAAAGAAATTGGGAGTTGGAGGAGGTTCACTATCACTAAGTCCATCTTGAACCTTCACATACACCTTCACATGCACAGATTATTCACCACTTGAATGACTAAGTTTTTTGGTAGTTGAGTTGCTACTCCTGTCACACTCTGAACCTAAGATGAAAGTTAGGGAAGTTTTCTTCGCAATGCAGGCCTCCTTACCACCTTCATCAGAAACTCCCTGTCCATTTTCTTCAAACTACCACTAGTTCTTTTGAAGTCGGTGTATCATTGTTGGGATTGTGTTTCCACTTTATCTTTGATCTCTTGGTTAAAAAAATGACTACTCGATAAGCCTCCTTACATGTAGTACATTGATTGGAAAAGCTATGCACCAAAATTGGGTTGGGGGATGCATGTACTTGCATTGTATATGGTGAAGTACTCATTGAATTTACTATTGAATAAGGCATTACTGTTGAAACCAAAACACGCGGCTACTTTTCTCGGAGAAGGGTGCTTCTTGGCGATCCCATATCACAGTGTGATGGGTCATTTTCATTTAGGTTGTATCAAGAATTTTTGTCTACTTGGAGTTATTACCTTTATTGGTATGATTAAAAGGTTGAACATAAATATTCGTGTTCTTAACATTAGTTCCAACATGATTCTTGTGCTTCCCATTATCTATTGGCTCTCGAATATCATGGGTGTCATCTTTATACAAACTACACATTGTCCACTTCAAGTGAGACATCTTCTTTATTGGAAAAATTTGTTGGCGATATGTGTGTTATCGAAAGGAAGGGTCATGCATGTGATGTGCGTGCATGTTGGTGTAGTTATAACTTGAATATATATATATATAAACACTTTATTTTATATGAATAATGTTTTATCAATGAAATTAAAAGTAAATTTCATAAGCCTCCCATAATCTCTTGGTATGAGCGAGAGGGTTTTTAAACACAAAAGAGAAAAAAAGTAGTAGAAAATTACTAAGAGTACTTAAGAACATTTGGTTTCAATTTATGGCCAAAAAAAATTGGAAAGCGAATTTGCTTCAATAATATCTAGTTAGTGCAAATACCAATTTATTTGAACTTCATTATAGGAAGTAAATTTCAGTGACTATTGAACTCTTACTTCTCTTTTCCAGTTTTGACTTACCTTCTATTCGTCTTTCACTTACATACTTGCTAAATTTTAAACTTTGTTACATTAAGGCACTTTCGTTAACCTGACCCATCAAATTTAAACTTTTGACCGATATTTTTATCACATATATAAAAACTATTATTTTTGTCTTCAATTTGCAAAGTGAATAGACTGCAACTAAGAACTGTGTGTGCAAGGTAAGGTTGATGAAATAAACTCATCAGTCATAACCAAGTTAAAGTTAAAGAGATTGTAAGTCATACGTGTTTATTTTTTCTTTCTAAAAATATGTTTTGTTTTCCATTTTGTATGTTTGAAAAAAATAATTTGCATATTACAATATCTATAAAATTATTTTTCCTAATTTTCTTATTAACTTTTCTCCTAAAAAGAGGTTTCAAATATAAATTTTAAAATAAAAACTAGATATTATGTTAATTTGGGATGTGTTAATATCTAGGTCTAAAGAGTAATTTTTTAAATTTATTCCGATTAAATTAATTTCCAAAAACTATCATCATTTTTTATTCAATAGTCAGAAAGGAAAAGAAAAAATATTTTGAAATTAATGAAATAGAATACCTCTTAGAACCAATCCAACCCTTGCACAATAGAACTCGTATTAAACAATCTTGGGAAAAATAATTTGAGTACTAAATTTTTTTCTAAATTGAGTCAAAGTGGATGAGATACAAAAGTAAGGAAAAAAACATGTACATTTCGTGATGAATTGAATGCAACAACATGTATGACGTGAGAAGGGAAAATGTTGAGTTTCAGAGATTCATCCCTAAATTATTTAGGCGTGTGGTGTGGTTGTAGTTTGAAGTATTTTGTACATAGACACATTATGGCATTAGAAGAAAAAATCATCTGTGAAAAAAAAAACAAAATTACATAAGGCTCCTTATTCTCTTGGTATGAGCGAGAGAATTAATACCAATAAAATAATGTGAAAAAACTTTAAAACCCATATACGTAAAAAGTTTCCTTCATTAATATCAATTTAAAGAAGTAATATAAATTATAGTTTGATATATTTTCAATGGGATTGTAATACACAGTGGTATTTTAAAACGTGATTAATTACTCTTAATTATGTATGTACATAATTAGTCCAAATGTTAATTTATTAAAACTTTGTTATAGGCAGTTCAGTTCACTGGCTATGGTGAAGGTTTGGAGGATGCATTATTCGTCAATACCATGTGTTGAAATCATGTAGGAAAGAGTCTGATCCTTAAATGCCTTAGTGGAATTTTCTTCACTTGATATTTTTACTGGTTTTGACGTGCTATTTAATTCAACCCTTTTCTTAGAGTTTGGTTGTAGTAGATCTTATATTATTGAGACAATATTTACTTTATACCTCCCTTTAGTGTTCAAATGTGTTGCTTAAACATTTCATCAGCTGTCTCACTTGGTTTCCTCAACCGTGATTGTGCAATAGTTTTGATTTTTCCCATTTCTTTCTTTGATCAATAATTAGTTTCTTTCCACTATCATTGATCACAAACTGCATATTGTCCACGGTAAAATCTAAATCTGCATATTTAATTTCTACATCTCTAGGAAAATTGGTATCAAATGATATATTTTCTCAAACAATTAATCTACTCTGGAATCTTTAGTCGAACCCCTTACGAGTGATGTTATAGAGAATCATTTATTTGAGCACACCGAAAGAAATAACATCTTTTTGTGAAAAAAATAGTATTATGAAATCTCTTTCACTTAGTTATAAGTCAATCTCATCAATTCTGATTCGAACCTCTAGCTTGCAACTACAGTCTGTCCTGTTCAAAAAAGTTCATTAGGTCAATCTAACTCATAAATTATGTAGTTGTACATGTAATATGAATATCGATAGATAATGGGCCAACTTGACGAAGGTTCCTTGATGTGAAAACATTAATAAGTAAGTTAGCTTAGCGGATCATGATCCGAAAAAAGAAGTTCATGACTCGTGGGCCTTCTACCTCCACGCGCCATTGCTCCGTCAGGCTTTTGCCTATTTCAGAAAATTCCACACTGCTGCCTCACGTAGAAGTATGGGTCGTGTCAAAGTCCCAGTGTCGCTGATCATCCTCCCGGACAAGCTACAGATCATCACCTTGGTAAGTTATTGCTCACCAACTAGCTAATCAGACGCGAGCCCCCTCCTCGGGCGGATTCCTCCTTTTGTTCTTCAGCCTACGGGCTATTTGCATCCATTTCAAGCTATTGTTCCCCTACAAATGGCAGGTTCTTATGCATTACTCACCAATCCGCCACTAGAAACATCACTTCCCGTCCGACTTGCATGCTTAATTCAATACTAATGAAGTTGACAGTTTACAACGAACTTTAAATTGATTGGAATCTACACCAATTATGCATGTAATTGACTTCATTCATATTCCTTAAAATTGGAAAATATTAAATTTCAAATTTGAACTAATTTCAAAGAGTTTGTAATTTTTAGGAGTAGTAAAAAAGTTGAATAGATAGTGCAAATTATGTACGTGCATTACTAGTGTAAATGCTAATTAATTCAAACTTTGTTGAAGATTTCAGTGGCTACGGTGAAGTTTTAAATGTTTTAGTGGGATTTTATTCCCTGAATGTTTCCACTTACTTTACTGTGTAATTTAATTCAACCATCTTCACATAGCTTCCATGTAGATAATCTTGGACTTGGGAGATTATATTTTCTTTGTTGATATGCTTTCTACCCCTCTTTTACAATTATATGTGCTGCTCTAACACTTCATCATATGTCTAGATTGGTTTTTTCGACCGTGATAGGGCAACCATTTTTATTTTGTTTTCTTACTTCCTTGATCAACAATTAGTTTTTTGTCACTACCACTCAATACAATATTGCCAGTTTAATTTCCTCATCTTTGACAGTGTGGTATCAAATAATATAACTTTCTCAAGAAACTTATCGACTGTAATCTCTTTATTCAAACCACTTGAGCGTGATGCTACAAAACTTTTAGTCTCTACTTTACGAGGACAACCCCTTCTCCCGCTAAGTTTAGTTGAGTTTTTCATTATCATCCTTTAGCTTTAGAGGTTCACTATCACTAGGTCAATCTTAAACCTCCACATGCACCGAACATGCAAATATTATTCACCACTTGAATTGCTATGTTTTTGGGTAGTTGAGTTGCTACTCTTGTCACACTCAGAACCTAAGATGAAAGGTAGGAAAGTTTTCTTTGCAGTGTAGTCCTCCTTATTATCGTCATCTGAAACTCCCCATCAATTTTCATCAAACTACTACCAGTTCTTCCTGAAGTCGGTGTATCATTGTTGTAATTCTCTTTCCATTTAATCTTAGATCTCTAGCCAAAAACATGACTACCTGACAGGCCTCCCCACCCGCAGATATATGAGTGGAAAACCTATGCATCGCAGTTGGGTTGGAAAATTCATGTATCTGCATTGTATATTGCAAAATACCGTTTAATGTACTTTTAAAGAAGGTGTTACTATTGATACAAAAAACACCCATCTTCTCTTTAGAGAAGTTTTTCCCCTTGGAGATCCCACATCACAGCATGATAGGTCAACCTCATTTAGGTTCAATCAAAAAATCATTTTCTGCTTGGAGTTATTCTCTTTATGGGTATAATTGGAATGTGGATCATCAATTTTCAAAATCTTAACATTAGTTCCAACATGACCCTTCCATTTCACATTATACTATGGCTTTTGAATATCATGAGTGTCATTTTCAAACTAACTTCCCAATCTCCAATTCAAGTGAGACCCCTTCTTTATTCTAACGTGCTGCATGCGACATGTGTGAATTTTCAAGAATGGACGTGTACGCGAAGTGAGGTGTGTGCATGTTGGTGTAGTTATATCTTGAATATATATATATATATATTTGGAAACACTTAATTTTTATAAGAAAATTATGTACCAATTAAAATAAAAGTAAATTGCACAAGTCTCAACAAACTCTCGGTATGAACGAGAGCGTTAGTAAACATTAAAGAAAATGAAAGTAGTAGCAAATTACTAAGAGTAATAGAACATTTGGCTACCATTTAAACCCGATTTAAAAAAAACAAATTTGCTTCATCAATATCAATTTAAATTGGGGTTGTAAATAATAACTTTGATGTATAAGAGCTAAAAATAAATAGTGGTAAACTCAAGAAGTTACGTGCATAGTTAGTGCAAATGCCCATTTATTTAAGTTTCATTATAGGAAGTCAAAATCTGTGACTATCTAAATCTTGCTTCTCTCAGTTTTGGCTAACCTTTTAATTGTGGTCCACTATACATACTAGCTAAATTTTTACACTTGTCAGATTAAGGCACTTTCATTAACTTGGTCCATTAAATTTTAAACTTCCTACCGACACTTTTACCACATATATAAAAACTAGTATTGTTGACTTAGCCTCAAATTGTTGTATTCAATTCGCAAATTGAATAGACTGCACCTACGAACTGGGCGTGCTAGTTGGGCTTGATGAGATGGACTCATCAATCATCACCAAATTAACTAAAAAAATTGTGAGATAATACATGTTTTTTTTTCTTTCTATTTTTTTTTAAATTTTCCTTTTTGTATTTTCGAAAACAATAATTTTACACAGTACAACATCTATAAAATCAATGTTCCTAATTTTCGTATTCATATTTCCTCTAGAAAGAGGTTTTAATATAAAAAATAAAAACAAAAACTACATAATACGCTAATTTGGGATGATGAGAATACCTATCTCTAAAGAGTCAATTTTTTTAGTTTTTTTAGGATTAGATTAATTTAAAAAACTATCACCATTTTTTAGTCAATAGTCATAAAAAAAGGGAATCACATTTCAAAATTAATGAAATAGAACATCCCTTAGAACCAATCCAACCCTTGCATAACAAAACTCCTCTTAAAAAATTGAGGAAAAAAAGAAATTGAAGAGTAAAATAAATCACTTAAATTGAGTCAACGTGGATGGGATGCAAAGGGAAGGAAAAACACGTATATTTCCTATTGAATGGAATGTAAGAACATGTATAGGCTGAGAAGGTAAAATGTTGAGTTTCAGAACATAATCTCTAAATTATTTGAGCGTGTGGTGTGGTTGTATTTTCAAGTATTTTGTACATAGCCACATTATGCCATAAGAAACATTTTTCAACTATGAAAAATAATTACAACAAGCCTCATTATTCTCTTGGTATTAGCGAGAGAAATAATAATAAAAAAAGTATAAAAAATCATCAATGTAATTTTTTTGTTTCCTTAATATCAATTTAAAGTAAGAATTTAAATAATTTTTACATATTTTCAAAGAGTTTATCATACAAAGTGGTAATAAAAACATGATTAATTAATGTCAATTATGTATGCGCATAATCAGTCCAAGTGCTATTTTTTTTATAGTTAGTCAAGTACACCGGCTATGGTGAAGGTTTGAATACAACATTATTCGTCGATAGCATTTCTTGAAACGATATTGGAAAGAGTGTAATCCTCAAATGTCTTGGTGAGATTTTCTTCACTTGATATTTTCACTAGTTTTGACGTGCTATTGAATTCGACCATCTTCTTATAGCTTGGTTGTAGTAAAGCTTGTGTCTATGAGACAATATTTGCTTTTGCAGTCTGCTTCCTACCCCTTTTTTGTGTTCGCATGTGTTGCTTAAACATTTCTCAACTGTCTCACTTGATTTCCTCGATTGGGATAGTGCAAGAGTTTTGATTTTTTCCCTTGCTTTATTTGATTTATAGTTAGTTTCTTTCCACTACCACTGATCACAAACTCCTTCTTTTCAATTGTAAAATATAAATCTGCTGATTTAGTTTCTACATCTTTGGGAAAATTGGTATCAAATGATATTATTTTTTCAAACAACTCACCTACTTTGGCATCTTTAGTAGAACCACTTATGGATGACATTTTACATAAAAAAAAATTAACATAACGATAGAAATATCATCCTTTTTGTGAAAATGGTACATATGAATATAAAATATCTTCAGTTAAGTGCTAAAATGACCCTGACTTTAGGCCGAAAGTGTCAATATAACCCTGCAATCTCAGAAAGTGCCAAAATA
>JAULKK010000003.1:3754803-3767906 GCA_032355705.1 Rubia peregrina
TGATGCATTCGTGGAACAGTTCAAGATATTCTACCATGAGCTCAAAGATTTTTTCAATGCTGGAAGGTCTGGTTATCACCCTTACATGCACCAAATTCTATTATGCTAACCCTCTTACTCTTACGGAGCTATTTCTCTTTGTTGTCATCTTTCTCATCATATTTAATGAGAGGAAATTTGCAACACCAGGACTAACCCTGTGTACCTAGCTGAGAGAGAGGGAGATGAAAGATAATCTTGTGCACTCTGAGTAAACCAAAAAAACAGTAAAAAAATAATAAAGAAAGTTAAAATAAGAGAGAGTTAAACTGTGTGGGGTTGAATGTATGGATTATATCTAGCCATAACATGTAGAATTTATGTTGTTTTACTTTACCATGGTGTATCGTTGCATGGTTATTGGTTAATAATTATTTACGTTCAGGCTCTGATGTTTTATTCAATACAAACCTACTTCTATAGTTTCTCATACCTAGTAGCATGACAATTAGCTGAATGCTTATACATTTCAAGTTCTCAACATATTTTTATCATATACGCACATATAAGAAGATTATTCCTATTTCAGGCAATTACAGGTGAAAATAGCCTTCCCTCTACATTCTTATCTCATGCTAGATTCTATAATTTACATGAAATTCCAGCATCCATGGAAAAAGGAGAAAGAAACACAGGAGCACAGAGAGTCCCATTAATTTTTTTTTTACAAAACATAGAAAACTAAAGTACCTTAAATTTGATTAAATTCATGGCAGATTGTAATTGTTGCAACTTGTCTTTTCAAGTTTTTTGAATATATTTTAGGTCCAGAGGCGTTTTATTTGCAACTCCCTTTTCCCAAACCTCAAGTTGACGCATATAAGTGTTCCTCCAAATGTTTCAGTCTAGAAGAACTGCTGGAATCAATAAGAGAATCATTTGACGAGAAAAGTTTATCAACTCTCTCAAACTTTTTCGAATCAAAGAAGGTACTACATTTCATATTTTAATTGTACTAACAGTTGTAGGGACATTATTTTCATGTATATTTTATTAATATTTCTGTTTATATGCATGTGGTTTCCTGATGGCAATCAATGTTGAAATCCTAAGCCATGTTGATAAATATATTTACACTTTACCGAAATCAGCATTGTCTTGTTGGATTGATCTCGAAATTGTAATTGAGAATCTTCTAACTTGTAGAATGTTGAGTCCCAAGGTTGGCTTGATTGGCCCAGTGGACTTATATTCCCCCCGTGACCCCTTTCTGTCCACGTTTGCAGTTAGTATTATAAGATCATGGGTCACCTCTACATAGTACTAATTGGTTTTATGATAGAAGCCCGTGATTCTTACCTAGAAAAAGTGGAACACTGTTGGAGCATGAAAATAAATTGGAAAGTAATGTAGAACAAAAAGTAAGGATAGTGTCCTATTTGCTTCTCTCTATTATTTCCATTTAATCATAGGTTGATGGGCTCGATCAAGCGACAGATAATTTAGTTTGCTTTCCATTCCGCTTTAGTAGAGTTATCATGTGCAATATCTGGCTATTGAGTTGAAAAAATAGATGTTTTGGTTTTGTGCCCCATAAATACTGCAAGTCTTTATCTGTTAATTGATGCCATTCAAAACTCCTGGTAAAATTGGGTCCGGAAGTTGTTAATTTCTCTTACCACATATGTACCCTGATTTTTTTCTTGTACTGTACTCACAGTTTTATGCACTGTCAGTTTTGTTACTCCCTCCAATCAACAAATAGAGTCCCGTTTCTCTGTTTCTTTTCGCTGCACATAAAGAGTCTTGTCCCAAAAGGAAAATGCTAATACCCAAGTGAAATTGATAATATTCTTCAAATAATGTTAAGTGTTCCTGAAATTAGAATATCCATCGGTTGCAGGAATTTCCCCTTCAAAAAAGCAAGAATGGATTGATCAATTAGGGAAGCACATCCACTTAAATGACTAATATTGAGAAGTTGTACTCCGTCCTAGGTCAAATTTTATAGAATTTTTTCATGGTTATCAATAAACATTTTTGACTATCAATATTTTTAACTACGTATAATAATGACAAATAAAAAAGTTGATATTTAGAAACTACTTGTTACGGCGAATCCCACTATCACATATGATAATATTATTACTTATATATATATATATATATATCTATTCATGTATGTGGTCGAAGTTGGCTAGAGAATACTGGCAAATAGTAAAGGTGTACATTAGAGATGCAAAACTCTTTATTCGGAACAGGAGTATTTTGTTCATCTTTTGGACTTGTATAATACCTCTCAGAGATAATAATATATCCATGTTTCGGAGCTATACCATTGATGGTTGAAGTGGTATATCGTAATCAATTAGTGGCATTCTACTATTTTGAGATGAAAGTCAGAGATCTTTTGCTCATAAAATTATATTGTTCAGTATAGTACCTTCCAGCTCACGAGGTAATAAAACTGTGAATTATAAGTGATCTTTTTATCGATGTACAGAAGTTTTAGACAATCAGTGTGAAAATTAACTCAACCATTTGTCCCTCATTTATCCTATGGGAAAGACCAAAATTAGTTTTTTATATAGCAAATATTTAACATGTTACATTTTAGGAATAGTTCTGATGCATAACTTAGTAGAACCTGTCATAATTGAGAGTTTCTGTTGATTAGCTGTTATAATTTGGTCAGTTGTTTTCTAATAACGAGGGCCCTTTGCCCTTCCATTCATAATTTAAAGTTAAAATGAATTAAAATAAAATAAGAGAATAAGAGTAAATGAAAGGCCTCGATGTCATTTTTATATACTGTAAAACTTACCTGTCTCAGATTTGTTCTTAATTTCCAGGGCTTGGACAGTTTAAACGAATCAAGTAAAGTCTCCGAGAAAGAAGAAATGAGACAGCTGCTCCAGACTATTCAGATGTTAAGCAATATGCGTGAAGTAATTATTAAGGGTCTTGAAAGTGGTATTCGAAATGATGCTTCTGATGCTGCAATAGCAATGCGCCAAAAGGTAAGCATGCCTATATTTTCATACTTCAATATATTCAAGGATGATTCAACTTATCTAATAAATTGTGCATTTTATGTTGTTTTTTTAGTGGCGACTTTGTGAAATTGGGCTCGAAGACTATGCATTTGTTCTTTTAAGCAGGTATGCTCATCTAGTTGGTGACTTTAAGCATGTTTCTTCTGCGACTGCGCATAATGCATCTTATAAGTCACTTTAATTGCAAGTTGTGGAGATTTAGGTGTTTGATAAATTGTAAGTGGCTTTTAGAAAAAGTAAAATGGTGTTTTTGAACAAAAGTAGAAGTTGGTCTCACCCTCCATTTTTTCAATAGACAATTTCTATTAAAAGATCAGCTGCACCAAACTGACCTGAAGGCTGTTATTATGTAATATTCTAATAGAACCTCACTCTTTCAAAGTTAATCATATATACATATATATATATATAAATATATATAGAAAGCTGCTGCATCCCACACAGTAGTTGACTTTCTATTACTGCAGGGTTTGGGATACCGTCTCTTTAAAATAAAAATCCCAATTACTCAAAGTATTTGGATGTCATGTAAGCTAATCTTCTGGTTTGACATCTTATAATGATTGCATCTCATTATGTTCAAGTTCCTATCAAGATAAAATAGTATTTTCACCAACTGTGCTAATACAGTACCATGAAATCCCAATTTCTAACACACATTATTTCAACAAGGCAAGTGTGAACCCATTGTTTTGATACTTTTTTGTTTGTTCTACTATCAGAATTGTATTCAACATCTTCTAATTGACTATTTCTATCCAAGTTATTTTACTTTCTATTCATGCTACTTTCATTGATAGTGCATCCTTATATATATTTCAAGTGGAGCTTGAATTGAGACTTTACGAAAATAAAGCATAATAATTTTGTTCATGGTTTCTTTCTTGGTCCCCCAGCTTAAAGTCCTGGTAATTAAAAGGTAGCCGATATTGTAGGTGCAGAATACGTCCACCTAACATTATCTTCGTTGTAAATAGAACACATGAAGTAATTCCTGGACTGTTAAGAATGACCAACTAAAAGATTTGACTTGTTGGAGGAAAGAAGATGAGGACTGATATTGGGAGAAAATATATCCTTGTAAAGCTTATAATCACTGTATAAATGAGACTCCCATCCTCTCCTTATGTCCATAGTTGAGTATTTTAAATATATAGTTTACTATGAACTGGCTTAAAAAATTGTTTCCAGTCTATCAGTGTAAGTTATTACTTCGGCTGAAAACTGTGTTTCCGCGCCATCTCAAAATTGGAGAGTTGTCAGCTTCTGAACAAAATGAAGCACCTAACTATCGTCAACTTTCCTTTTTATATCTGTTGACTTCATTTTCACACAGGTTCAATTTTATCGACAAAATAGTCATTAGAATAATTTTATAGGTTTATGAATGCATTTGAAAAATGGGGAGGGGATCATCAGCTCACTGGAAATGGCGATATTAATGTATGGAGTGATCCTCTTGGAATGCTTATTGTTGGTATTCGTCAGCTGGGTCTCTCTGGTTGGAAGTTGGATGAGTGTCGAGCAATTACAAATGAACTCTTTTCATGGAAAGAAAGAGGCATTATGGAAACAGAAGGTAATTCTTGTTTTCATCTTTTGAATACTGTCTATTTTCAAGGACGTCACAAGCTACTATATACTCATCTTATACAGCCAGTGAAAATGGTAAGATTATCTGGGCATTGAGGGTTAAAGCAACAATTGATAGATGCAGGCGATTGACTGATGAATATTCTGAGGTTCTCCTTCAGATATTTCCTGAAAAAGTCCAGGTACAACCTTACAAGTTATACCATATCAATATGTCTGGCTGGAATCTGCAACCTTATTGGGACTCTTGTAACTGTATTTAAGACAGTGATGCTTGTGGTCATGTATTTGTGTCTATATCTCTAGTTCCATTGTTCTCTAGAACAATTTTGTGGCTCTCCTTCAGTTATTTCTTTGGAATGATGTTATACCAGTGGTTAATTTTGTGTCTATTTCTCTTCATAGAGCCATACCTTGTTATGTACGCTTCTTATTCTCACCATGCATTAGTTTTTCATTCTTATTATTTCCCTGTCCAGTTGGACTTTATTTGAGCATAAATAAGTTCAGTTCAGCAGAATAAGTTCAGTTTAGCAAAAATAAGTTCATTCAGCAACAATAAGTTCAGCTCCGGCCCTATTATTTTTTAGTTCAACTTATAGTTAATGTCATTATTGACATAACATGATCATTATTATAATAATAATTATTATTATTATTATGAACTTATTTTTAGGTTTAATCAATTTTCAGCGCAATTCTGTTCAGTCCATTCCAGTTAGTTCAGCAAATAAGTTCAGCCCAGTCCAATTTAGTTCAGTTAAGTTATGTCCAGCTCAGCTTAGTTTGGTCTAGTTCAGCAAAAATAAGTTTATGTCGGTTCACTCCGGTCCAGTTTAGTCCAATCCAATTTTGTTCTGTTCACTCCAGTTCAATCCAGTTCGGTTCAATTCTGTTCAGTCCACTTCAATTCACTCCAGTTTAGCCCATTCCAGCCCAGCCCAGTTCAGTTCAATCCAGCATAAATAAGTCCGGTTCAGTCCAGAGTATTATGTGAATAAAGAACTTCATTAAACATTCTTTCACGTGATAAATCATCTTCATATCAAACTAAGTATATCGTTATACCCAGTAATTATATAACCATATACTGTTCCCGATCTTGCAGATATTAGGAAAGGCTTTGGGGATCCCAGAAAACTGTGTTAAGACATACACTGAAGCTGAAATACGTGCAGGGTATGGTGCATTTACTGTATATTTTGCTGAACTGGCAATACATCCTTTATCACATGTTCCTTTCATTATTTTTGTAACTGCAGTAAATGTTCAATCTAACACACATGCTCTAATTGTCTTCTGTAGTGTAGTTTTCCAGGTGTCAAAACTCTGCACCCTTCTCTCGAAGGGTAGTAGAGAGATTCTTGGTTCCCAGGGTTGGGATGTACTTGTACCGGGGAATGCTTATGGAACGCTGATACAGGTATTTTACCTCATACGAGTCAAGAAAATTTTGTTTGTTTGGTAAGTTATCAGATTTGTAGTCAGAAAAATAATTATTAGAATCATACATACTCCCTCTGTACCTCTATGAGTGTCCCACTTCACTATTCATTAATAAAGTAAATACTGTTCAGATTGTAAAAAATTATAAATATATAAATGTGAAAATCTTGCTACATTTATCGAATCGTATATTTTTAGAATATTATTTATTTTAACAATTTTTGGTTATGCGTAATTTAAAATATTAAACTTATAAAATTATCCATGAATAGTTAAATGGGAAATGGTAAGACACTTATAGAGGGACGGGGGAGTAGTAATTTTGTTGTACCCATCTTTAAGGAGGAATCTTCTGAAAGCACTGTTTATAAGCATATGCCCAGAATGTTATCCATGCACTTATTTAAAATGTGACCTACGCTCAACAAATCAGAGCTGCAGTACTAGAACGTCCTTAGATTGTCTGGCTTGATGGCATGTGTAGGGTACTTTTTCCCCCCCTATGAAATGTTATCTAGGATCGAATATCTAGTTTCTGTTAGTGCACTCTGACTTGTTATGTAGGAAAGGTTTCTGATAACGGGGACAGGAAAAATGAAGAAATCATATCTAAAGTTTAATATATTTTGTTGATTTGTTACACTAAGTATTAGGGTGATAGCTGTATGGATATTTTCATTCACACTGGTAAATAAATTTTTGGATGAATTTTTCCTGTTGAAGTATGCCACCAATTCTGATTAGTTTTTCTTAGGTGGACAACATTGTCCCTGGGGCACTGCCATCATCTGTGGAGGGCCCTCTTATTCTCGTGGTCAACAAAGCAGACGGAGATGAAGAGGTTGGAAACATCACCTTCTGTCTCTTACTTAAATTTATTGAGCTTTGAGATAAGATAAGGTACCCTAAGGATCCTTCTGTGGAAACTTAACCAAAATTTGCCTCTGTATCTAGGTGACAACAGCTGGGAGCAATATAGCTGGAATTGTTCTTTTGCAAGAGCTGCCTCATTTGTCTCACCTTGGTGTGCGGGCTCGACAAGTCAGTTGAAGCTTCCTTTCCTTTATATGTTCTATAGTATGGTTTCAGCTTGAAAGATGCTTTAATAATTGATTAAATGAATGTAATAAAATTCAGGAAAAGGTGGTGTTTGTGACATGTGAGGATGATGAGAAAATCGCTGATATGAAAGACTTGAATGGAAGATATGTGAGGTAAGCAATTTTTCATCGTATTGCATTTTACTTTCCACGATGTTGGTATACTTTTTTTTGAGTCCAGCCGTTGTGATGCATATCCATTATATGATTGTTCATCACATTCAATGTTTCTTAGCTCTTTGTTTTCTGATACTTCGTAGGCTGGAAGCGTCTTCAGAAGGTGTCAAGCTGTATCCATCATCAGAAATTAAACCCAGTGAACCTTCTGCTAATATTTCTTCTACAGATAGAAGCTCAGCTGATATCAGTCCATCATGGGTTAACAGTGAGACCTCTGAGGTACAATATCTTTTTTTAAAAAAAAGAGAAAATGATCAGGTTGATGTGCATATCATGTTCTATTTCTGTTTGTTATTATTTTCTGCTGGATCCAGTCATTTTTAATATGGAAGATTAACAAGATGATGGATTTTAGGTTCCAATTGGTGCTTCTGTTTTGCTTCTTTCTGAAGCTGGTTTACAAAGTTCAGGTGCCAAAGCTGCTGCTTGTTCAAACCTAGCTTCCTTAGCAACAGCTTCTGAGAAAGGTACAAATGGTTTAGTGAAAGAAGCCTGTATCAAAAGTTTTGCGTTTTCCTTTTGATTATACTATTAAGTGCAACAAACTAAATGAACATAATTGTGAAAAGGCCAAAAGAGTATTGAGAAATGGATACAGCACTAAGCTGGTGGAATAATTTTTTTTGAACAAATACAGTTACAAAATATTATATGGGAGTAATAAATGAAAACTAATACTAAACCCTTGGAAGAATTTTATTCTTCAAAAGTACCACTGTAGTAGGTAACATGGTGGTAACAATACACCATAGTAAATAGATAAATTAGAAAAAAGGAAACGAGAGATTTGGCCCAAGTTGAGTGTTAATTGTGAAGAGGGCAACTGTTTTGGCTGATGTCAAATATAGTACTCCCTTCGACCCACTTGAAGTGTTCTATTTGACGAATGTACAACTTTGTATGGTTTGGAAGGTTGAATACCTCTTTGTCACCATTCCTTCCAGTTATGTCCATACTTCTTGGTTATAAAATGATTTTTTGCAGTCATGTCATTAGTAGGAGCATGTAATGTAAAAAAAAAGAAAAAACTGAAATAAGAGTCTTCCAATGGAACGTAAAACATTTCTCAAAATAGGACCATCCTACTGGAACAGGGAAGTAAAAGATTGAATGAAGGATACATCTATGACCTACTCGAGGAAGTCAATGGTACAGGAGGCATGTTGGGTTGGTTAATGTGATCTTAGCAAACTTGCAATTTATATATTGCCACAAAATCAAACTTTTGGAAATTCACAAAAAGGAGAAATGAATAAATGGTAAAGTCGCTGGTCATAACTTCTAATTGAGGCATGAATGTATCTTGAGCATAAGCATTAAGAGACTTTAAGATGCCCTAGTCGTAAACTTAAATTAAAGGGAGATGACTTAAAAAATTTTAACGAAATTATTAATAATGTCTAGTCTGATTTGAATAAAAATGTGAATTTGACTGAATATGATAGCAAAGATATCACCCATGCTACCAACTTCAAACAGTGAGAAGTTGCCCTTCATATGCATAATTTCATAGTATCGAATTATTGTGATACTTTGCGTTACAGTTTAAATGAGAGAAAAAAGTTCTCAAGTTGTCAAGTCTGGTAAAATACATTATGCTTCTCCAGAATTTTCACCTTTAATGCTTAATCTTCTTTCAGTTTATTTTTAGTTCACGTATAAGCTTCAGTTGACGTCATTTGCTGTACATATTGTTTTAAATTCTTTCTTTTGGTTCTTCTATTGATTTGGTAGTCATTATTGTATTTCCATTCGTGTCTCTTGTATGTTTCTATTCTGGTTCCTTTTCTTTCCTAACACTTATAAGTATGGGTTTTCTTTCTTTCATGGAGAATTTGAGAATGAGCATAATTTAACTGAGAATCATTTAGAAAAGAAATCTGTTTCTGGTCTAGCAGCTTCCTAAAGTGTATTCAGTGATGTGGCCATAAAACAAAATTAGCATAAGTGGAATGTCCATTGGTCATCATGAAAAGTGCACCTATCTGCTAAACTAAGTCAACATTTCACTCTACTGCAGAATATGAAAGAAAATGTTGAGATTGCTTTTCTGTACTGTTTAGAGGGAGAAAAAAAGAGGCCGGACGAACTATGTATCATTTCCGAGTGATGTTAGTTTTTATGGCAAGATTTTGTTATTTTTTCACTGGATTTCCATCTGATAACCATTTAGATGCAATTGTTGATGTTCCTTGTAAAAATGAAACCTTTTCTAGTTGAGGGATGAGAGTGAAATCGAAGCAGAGTTATAGCCAAGTGTGTGATAAAACCAAGTTGAAACTGCGTATTATGCCTTTTGTTGTATGGTGGTGCCTTCCTAGAGAACATTTCATGGAAACTGATTGCCTGGTATTTGATGCCAAAAGGATCCTTGCGTAGTGGCAAGAGGTGGTATCATTCAATTGCAGTCATAGGATCAGCTTGCCAAAATAGCCCTTGTTGATAGTAGATATCTAATAATAAGACTACGTATATGGGCCTCAGTGGCTATTTCATGCAATTTGGTGTTATGTTGCAGTCAGACGAAGCTGCCATAACAATGATTTAAAACAGAGAGAGGGAGGGTTAGCCCCAGTAGATGAGAAAATGAGAGTAATACATGTAGGCTGGTTCAGACATGCATATTGGGCATGTAGATATCTCAGTATATACTATGTGAAAAATAGAAAGTCATTTACTATAGTAAAAGACTAGAAAGTTAAGAAGAATAGAAAAGAAACCATCAAAATCAATAAGTTACACTCCCCTTGTTCCAGTAGACAGTCCACTTTGTAATACTGATGTTAGAAGTAGAGTATTTTTGTTTGGACGTAGTAGTATTGAAGTTCAACAAGAAATACATGTTTTGGTAGCTAAAGTTAATGGGATATGTGTAGATCAAAGTTTGGATATTATTTGCTTATTGTATTGGTTACTTTTCGTGGTTGACACAGTGTTTGAACACCTATTAAGGAAAAGTTTTTTTATGACATTTTCCTTGTGAATTGCAGCGTGTTGGCTTAATTCCTATGTAAGCTTCAGTAATACTTCGAATTTGTTTCTGATCTTTGTCTATGGATGCTTGGTACTAACAGATTGTAGTATGACTAATTTGATGAATGCATTGATACATTGGACAATCATGATTTGTGATTACATGTTCACATACATAGTTCTAATGTAGCTTTATACTTCTCTCTCACCAATGGCACATCCGATGACAGTTCTTACAGAGCTTGGAGTACCTGCTTCTTTTAAGGTGCCTGCCGGTGCGGTAATTCCTTTTGGTGTAATGGAACTGGTTTTGGAACAGAGCAAGTCAATTGAATCCTTCAGGTCATTAGTTGAGCAGATTGAAGTGGCTACAATTGATGGAGATCTTGATAAACTCTGTAATGAACTAGAGGAGCTGATCTCTTCCCAGCTTCTGCCAGAAGACATAGTTGAAAGCTTACTAAAAGTATTTCCTGCAAATTCAAGGCTATATGTTCGTTCCAGTGCAAATGTTGAGGACTTGGCTGGGATGTCTGCTGCCGGACTTTATGAATCGATTCCAAACGTTAGCCTATCTGATCCCAAAGTGTTTGGAGGTGCTGTTTGCCGTGTTTGGGCTTCATTATATACCCTCAGAGCAGTTTTGAGCCGTAGAGCTGCTGGTGTCCCGCAGAAGCAAGCAGCAATGGCTGTTCTGGTGCAAGAAATGCTGTCACCGGATTTGTCATTCGTGCTTCACACCCTAGACCCTGCAGATATGGACACCACTTCTGTTGCAGCAGAGATTGCTCCTGGGCTTGGGGAAACTTTAGCATCAGGCACACGGGGTACTCCATGGCGTTTATCTTCTGGAAAATTTGATGCCAAAGTACGAACACTGGCATTTGCCAACTTTAGCGAGGAATTGGTTGTTCGCAGTACTGGGCCAGCTAACGGAGAAGTTATCCATCTGACCGTAGATTATAGCAAAAAACCATTGACAACTGATGCAGTTTTCAGGCATCAGGTTGGACATAGACTAGGAGCTGTCGGTTTATTCCTGGAGCGCAAATGTGGATGTCCGCAAGATGTTGAAGGATGTTTAGTAGGAAAAGACATATACATTGTGCAGACGCGTCCTCAACCACTGTAAGCTCCAGATCTCGCACCTCATCGACTTCTTCTGACATCAACGACAATGTCATTACACCAGAGCGGCATTGGAGCCTTTCTGAGGTGCCCGATTACTTGAATATGAAACATGCTCAATGCAAGAGAAATAAAGATTATGTAACCTATAGTGGAAATCACAGACCAAATAGAAACCTGGATTACAGAACCCTCAGGATCTCTCTTTCTGAGTACTTGAAATAAACAGTCAACTTGTTACTGGAATCAGTTACAAATCAGGACTTGAAATGAGCAGTCAACTTGATCTATTATTCTATGCCATTCCACTGGTTTTGGGTTTGAGAATCAAGAAATGGTAATGATAGAAAAAAATATTTTGTTGGGAGGATTTAAAAATGTATATTTAGAATTAATGTTTTTTAACCGTAAGTAAAATCTCCAAGTGTGTGGAGTACAACCTATTATCCCAATTTAGTCCTGTGAGCAAACTACCCAACCAAATGAGTAAATGTACCACAAATTAGCCACATTTCAGAAGACATAATCCCTCGTGCTAATTCAACTTCCTACTCATCCGCCTATCCTGTCTCCTTGTTTCTTCTTCACCTCATTTTCCTTTCTGTTTCCTGTTTACCAATTTTTACTATCCCACTATTAGACAGAAATTAATGTCAGCCTCTGTAAATACACTTTCCCCCCCACAAGAACATGATTAATGTAGTCAGTTATTTCAATGACAATGATGACCAAAAGATGGTGATGGACGAAGGGATGGGAAATGGTATCAATGATATCATTGGAGTGAATGATGCAAACGAGAACAAAGAATCAAACTCATCGAGCAGCGGCTCCTCCGCTTTGCAACAGCAACAACTAGAAAATTGCAAGGTCAATTCGCTATATTGAACGCTTTGCCCTTTGTTGTTGTTAATGTAATGCATTCGAAGGTGGGACTGAATCTGTTTGTATTCTTCAAGGATGATAGACGTCTCCAAAAACATCTTGGAAAGATAAACGTTTGCTCGCAACCAGGTACTCGATCTGTGTATATGCATGGTTGGAAGTTTATGATCCAAGTGACGATAATTTGATGCAGATAAGGTAGTAGATGCAAAACCAGGAGTGGAAATAGTAAGAATAGTGATAAACTGCAGAGGTAGACCTGATATCGTGCTGTCGCAACCGTATGCATCAACTCCCAAGGCCTCCCTTTTTAGCCTTAAAGAAGGGAGCAGATACCGGCTAAGGTTCTCATTCATTGTGTCGAACAAGACTGTTTCTGGCCTTAAATATGTGAATACTCTCTGGAAGGCTGGAGTTAGAGGTGATTAACCGAATCAATATCGTTCTTCCTTCCTTCCTTTCTTTCTTTGTTGTGAAACAATTTCATTTTGACGCGCAGTCGACAAGTCTGTGATTTTGTTGGGATCATTCGACCCGAATGAACAGGCATATTCCTATGAATTAGAAGAAGATACAGCCCCTTCTGGTATCTTCGTTAGGGGATTGTACTGTGCCAGAACTAAGGTATGTATATATCATATATGTGTGCTGATTTTGTGAACTCCATTTCCATACTGTACATATCATGCAAACAAACACAAATTAATACTATTAGTTCCAGGCTCCAGCTAGTAAAAGTTGGATATGAAATATTTTGTGTGTC
>JAULKK010000003.1:3799981-3811562 GCA_032355705.1 Rubia peregrina
ACAATTCCTTCCATTCTAGTCAAAAAAAGAGAAGGGAAATCCGTCCTTTCTTATGGTGAATATAATATTGTTCTCATGCAGCACATCAATATGTGCCGAGCAGCAAATTTTATATGTGAGTTTTGTATGTGGGGTGGTGAGAGTTCAATGATATTATGACAAGTGTTAATAAAAAAATATAATTAAATGCATCCTTATTTATCTCAATTTGAATTTGACACCTGTCATAATTTCATTGGATCATCACCACCCAACACACAAAATCCCCACATGTCAAATTTTCTAATGTGCCAAAGACCGTTAGGATTTAACTAAAGTCTTTAGTCATAAGTTGCAATATTTACAGATTATCATACATATAAAACTCTTTTTGAGTGTAACCAAAGAAATCCGTTGACGTTTTCAACTCGGCTCATTCATCATACTCACGTTCAAGAAACACAACAATACGAGATGGCTGAATTACGATGTATATCTTCAGTATATGACAACGGTTCGATTCTTATCTCCAAAAGTAAGATTTATGGGTTTCTACCATAAAATCAATTGAAATTATGTGGAGGTGACTCGTGCTCTTATATACTAACAAATACTTTGTCAACCATCAATGCGAGACTCTCAAATACTAACAGTTCTATCATAAAGTCACATATTAGTGTATAGATTTCCCTAGCCAATTATCTTTCTACTTCCTATGTCTCAACTTTATTTGCACTCTTTTCGATCAACTTTTTCAAGTTAGGTTTGACCATCGATAACTTTATGTATAATAACGACGTATACAACTTTGATATATAAAAAATACATGATGCAATGAATTTAACAATATGGCATATGATGATATTGATCCTTATATAATATTAGAAATTTATAATTAATAGTGGGTCTCCTGATAGACGGTCTATCCATAAACTTATGGACATACCACTTATTTTTATACCTTATACACTTCATTTGTTAAATTACATACTAAATATTGTAAAAATATTTTTTCTATATTTTTACATTCAAATACATATTATTACTGGTTTTAATTTTTAAAATCAATATTTTAATCTTATAATTTTTTAAACAATATTTAAGGGAAAAATCACCGTCAACTGTTCATAAGCTTATGAAAATGGCGTATCTCCTAAAGCTTTCTCCTTAATAGCACCGGTACGATCCCGGGTACGGGTACATGATTCGATAAATTGAAAATTAGTGGTACGGGTACGAAGTGAGTACGATTATAAATTAAAATTAAAATATATATATTAATATGATTTTATATTGTAAACAATTTAAAGTAAATGAAAACATACAAATGTAGTTCAAACTTAATATTTATCACAATAATTAGCAAATAATTTATAACAAGATTAGGAGAGGAGTTCAATTGAAAGGGTTTGCTGAACTGAGATGGTAGAAAGCCGAAAGGAGGTGCACGTATGAAAGTGGAGGACGGAAGGGTTTTGCTCTATTTTTCAATTTTTCCTCTTTTTTCTTATTTAGAATTTTAATTTAGATTTTTTTAAATTCAGATTTATGGGGTACAATGTACCCAAATCATACCCATGCATCTTGACCATACCCGGTCAAAGTACCCAAAAAGTCAACCGTTCCGGAGACGTCCTCGGACCGAATCCGTACCCAGTACGTACCCGGTACGGATATCATGATCTATTTACCGTACCCGTGCTACCTAGGCTTTCTCTATAGTTAAATATGACTTGAAAAAGTTAACCAAGAATTGTGCAAATAGAGCTTAGAGGGAGTAACACTTCTACTGTATTACTTGCACGCTATACATTTTAATGCACCCTTCAAATAAATGATCAAAAGGGACCATTCGATATAATCTAATCCGGTGGTGCCCCAACAAAATCTCAAGCGTCCTACCAATTAATGCTCACAAAACTCAAATTGCAGATAATAAGTTCCAAGTAAATTTCTAGAGTGTCACATAAAATAACACAAAGCTTCAATCGTTGGAAAAGTATTTGATCTAACAAAATCATGAAACAGATTTTTCGGCAAACTCCAGCTAGCTAAACCAACAAACACCGACAGTCAAATTCAAAGGCAAGGCTAGCATAAATTTGTAGGGATGCTAAAATTCATCGGACCATCACACCTCTCCCGCTGTTCTTAATCTTACAGCGTTTGCTGGACACAATCGGAGCGGTCTTCGAATAGATGTCGAGGAGAGATCGGAACTTCCTTTTCCTCGGGGGGCAAGCATGATCGTCCAGGTTGCTGTCGTCAATCGTCGTGCCGGAACATATTTCCTGATCCTGATGATTCCCCAAGCTGCGATTATTGCTGTCGGAGTCTTCGCCGCTGAGCTGGATTAGCTGGAGGGCGGCGTCGACTTCTGGGTCGGTGAGGCGGGAAGGCATCTGGGTTTTGGCGGGCTTCTTTGATTTCGTCATGAAATTGCAGAGATATTGAAGGGGGAAATGGTGGTCGCCTTTATATTGGGTGAATGAGGGGAAAAGAAATAGATTACTACAGGATTTGGAATTGCAAGCCTTGGCTAATTAAACAAGAGAGCAAAGCGCTTATGGGTGTGTTTGGCTGCTTATATAATTTTGAAAGATGGGAAGATCATTTTTCCTAGAAATAATTTCTGCTTTTAAAATAAGTTATTTTTTACCAGTTTATCAAACACTAAAAATATTTTACTTATAAGCAAAGTAACTTATAAGCTCTGTCAAACGGAACTCTACCTAGTTCACAAAAAGGCCAATATAACCTTTTGATGATTGAAAGTGCTAATATAAGCCTAAATAGTTTATGTAAGTGCAATTCTACCCATTCCAATAGTTTGAAACCGGATTTAATTGATAAGACAATTTTACCCCTCCTAAAAAATTTTATAAAGAAAAAGTAATAAAAATAAACTTATACCCTTCAAAACCCTAACTTATTCCTCTTTTCTTTCTGCTTCACCTTTACACACCATTCCCCTTTTCTTTCTGCTCAACACTGGCAGCACTCGGGTTTTTCGGCGAATTCGCTGGCGGTGGTTACTATCGAGGTGGCGCCGACGATGCCAGACCTATGATGAGCGTGGCCTGAGTTGAATGAGATGAGCAACTAACCATTGAATCCGCAAGAGATCAACTGTACAAGCACGAGATGAGCGTGACTAGAGTTGAATCCGCAGATGATAGAAGCCAGACTGTCGCGAAGGTGCTCGAAGAAGACTGAAGAAGGGTGCGACTGAGGCTCTCCAGTGATGGTTTCAGGTAGGGGTTATGAAATTGGGCAAGGTGATGAATACAGTGTCATATATTATGAAATCGGGGTCATCAGTAATGAAATCAAGGTCACTAGTGATGAAATCAGGGGCGGGTGTGGTGATTAAATTTGACCAGTGATGGTTGGTGGTGATGAACTTGAGGGTGGAAGGTGGTGGTGGTGGGGCTGGACGTGTGGGGTGGTGGTGAGGGCAAAATGGTCATAACACTTTTAGGTTGTAGGCCAAAGGGCATTTTAGTAATTTTATATATGATCAACGCCAGAAATAATGTTTTAGAATTATATTGGCACTTACTCAAATAATCAGGGCTATATTTGTATATATCCCTAAACAAAAACAAAACCTCCCTCGAAATTGCCCTCTACCTCGGATTCATATCAATAATAATTTGTTTTTTTATCACTCTAAGTTGTGATATATATATATTTACACAAATATTTATTTTAAACTAACTAACTGTTAGACTGTGTCATTTTATAATTGATATAACTAATGAAAAGATTTGATGTTTATTTTTATTTATTGCAACGAGATTTTTATAACTTTATATAAAAATTAAATGCATTGCAATGTATAATATTAATTATAACTTGATCTTAAAAGTTATTGAAAAGTGATATTTCATGATTGATCTAACTATTAATCGGTCTAACAAGAGACTTGTTCAAGAAAATTTAGGTGAAATATTTTAAATTAAAATATAAATTGAGTTTTATGATCAAAATTAACAACTAAATATTTATATTTTGGAGTGTTATATGTAGTGCGAGATAATCTTCATACTACAAAAATTACTCTCACCCACTTACATTTTGATAAAATTTGGAAAATAAATGAGATAAGGTGAAGTTAAGAAATAAAAGTTAAAAATGAAAATGAAAATGAAAGTTAAACATTGCAAGATAATATTCATAGTCTTTTTTTTATATAAAAAAACTTATACTATTACTTGGGTCTCAAAGTGACATTAGTGAATAAATGTCCATTTTGACATATTCCCCTTCATTTTATTATAAAATTATTTATTACGGTCACGTCTCTTGCACCGTCATCCATCAATTAAAAACTACAAACTAAATTTATTTGATGGTTTTATAAGAAAATTTTAAGCTCCCTAACTCATAAAGGTTTTCTATTTCCCCCATAAATTTGTATCAATTCCAATTATATCAAAAGGGTGTTTGTAGAAGGTCGCGACGATATGAACATCTTTTCCCAGAAGCGGTGGTACATTTACAAGTTTGAAAATAGCAAAAGTCTGTCACATGGAAGGAGGAGTAGTTCTAGGTGGTGAAGCGTGACGCTGAGATCCATCTGAAAAAGTTTCGGCAAGCTCGCATGGTTCACCCAAACTTAAATAGGTGCATCAAATGTTCTGCCGGTGCAGATGTTTTCCCGAACTATATTGGTGCAATTTTTTTTTGTCAATTTATGCTTCAAGGGAGAGGTTGGATTTATCCCTATGCAATTAGACCTGGGTTTTTTCTTCTGTTATGGGTGTTTGTGGGGTTTGTTCAAGGCGACAGTGTTATAAATTCCTATACGATTCTGCTAGTTTTCCAAGTGAGTCCACCAGCTAGAATGTTTTAGTGAATAGCTCGAGACATTCTGCTAGTGTTGCGTTCTCCAACCAGAACCACCGCTACCAACAACCAGGCGCCGCCTGAAACCATTCCCCGCCAGAAACCCACCCCATACATCCCCCCCGCCGCCGAGCGCTGCCGTCATAGAGAGCCGCCACCGCAGAGCGCTGCCTATAAACCGTCACCACCTATTCTATGGCACAACCCCACATGCCTGAAGCCCAGCCCCACACGCTCTTCCGCCGAGCCTTCACGGCCTACCCATAACCACCGCTACCAGCCACTGGGCACCGCCGCCGTGCCGCTGCCTGAAACCCTTTCTCGATAGAAACCCACCCCACATATCTTCGAGCGTGCCTCCTCTCCCCTGCTACCACTCTACCCTAGGTCACCGCGCCTCCTCTCTCCTGCCACCTCCAACCCTAGCCAACTCCACACATCTCCGCCGCACGCCTCCTATCCTTTGCCACCACTCAACCATAGCCCTGCAATGAACAACCAAAAAGATCCGACCAGCTCTACTCCAACACCATCGTCCAACGTGCCACCTCAATCAACAAACACACAGCCACCATCTCAACACCCGTGTGCCATCTCAATCGCGTCACCCAAATGGCATCAATGATTCATCCACTCAGCCGAGGCGCCACCCAAATTGCTTGAATAATGAGAGGTTTTCGGGTGGGCTTGGCAAAAAGGAAGAAATCGGGTGGAGGGGTGGAAGAAAAAGGTGGGTTGAAAAGGAAGAAATTCAGGGAAGAGAGAATGAGAAAAATTGTAAAAGGAATAAAGAATCGAGGCAAAACTGTCTTTTACCATTTTTATTTTTTCACCAGAAGGGTAAAATGGTTATTTCCAAAATTTCAGGCCAATTTGACCGTTGATATTTTGGTCAACAAAATTCAGGGTTATTTCTGCACTTTCAGAGTTGACATGGTCATTCCTACACTTTCGACCAAAACATAGGGTTAAAAACACACTTTTCTCTTTACAAAATATAATTTTATTAGAGACTAAAAGTAGGGATGGCAGTGGGGTGGGTTTTGGTGGAGGTTCGTCCCTCATCCGTCCTAATGTGGCGGAATGGTACATGTTGAATATTGTTGATTTTTTTAAAAATAATCTAAAGAAAAATCATGGTTTATAAAATGCTTCCCAAACTAGTTCACCCACCTCTCATTTCTCTCTCAAACCCTGATAATAAAAGACTTTATTATGGTGTATTGATATCACTTCAATGACACATCTCATCAACTTTATTATGGTGTATTGATATCACTTCAATGAGACATCTCATCAATGATGAGGGTTACAATATACTCCCTCCGTCCCAGCTTAAATTACACAACAATCATTATTACGCTGTTCGAGAAACATGTTTGGCCGTTAATATCTTTACCTACGTATAATAACGGCAAATAAAAAGTTGATATTTGGAAACTATTTGCTATGATGAATTGAACAATATCATACTATATGATAATATTATTATTTATATATCTATTCAATTATTTGGTCAAAGTTAGACACTGAATAGTGACATAAAGTGACGTAGGCAATTTGACCTGGAACGAAGGGAGTAAGTAGGTTGTATAGTGAAATATATATGTGGATGAAAGAGATGAATTATTTATTAATAAAATAGGGTTGGATTGAGTTGTGGATAACGATAGTCTTAAAAATATTTGAGATCCTGTCCAATTATTTCCCAACCATTTTTTAAATAAAAATGGCTATTAAAACCGTCCGAGCCTGGTGCACTGTTCTTCCATCACTCTTGTACGATCTACAGTACCCATTTTTCTCAGTAACTCCATCCGGCAAGCTTAATTTCCAATTTCAAACTTCAACAACTTCTCATCTCCAATTCTAAAGTAGAACACAACACACATCAAGTGGTGATTGATAATTTTTATTAAAACAAATTAACGAGTGCATTAAGTAAAATATTTAAACCTATCTCATTGTACACTAGAATTGAGGTGGTGCTGGAACATCTCTTGAGGCCCCAAAAATCTACCCCTGAATCCTATTATGCTAAATTTGTTGAACTATTGACGCCCCAAAAATCCATTCCTGATTCTTATTATGCTGGATTTGTTGAACTTGCTCTTAGGGGTTAGGAGTTCGAGATTCACGAGGTAATTTCAAATGGATGAAGGTAGATAAGGGTGGAGTTCAATTAAGGGCATTTTTCAGACAATAGTGCAACTGATTCACCGCCTTAAAAGGGAGAAGGTCCAGATGTCATTTATTATACAAACTGATAGCAGCATTGCCTATCTTATTGGAAGTCGTAAACATTCGTTCATACCACAAACCAACAAATACCATTCTATTGTGGTCTAACCACATCCTTTGAGCGAAACAGCATTCTTTCAAAGAAAAGATTCAAAGTTCTGAAGCTTTCCAAGAAGACAAAGGAGGAGTGTCAGAGTGGAGCCATGTCATATTCATAAAGGCATGTCTTTCACCCTTAACCACATCAGGAGAAGCATAGGACTCGAGTTCAGCCATTTCTTCAGGTGACAGTTTAACAGATAAGGCCCCGAGATTCTGATTAAAGTTCTCAATCTTGGTGGTACCGGGAATAGGAACCACGTCCTCTCCTCGGTGATGAACCCAAGCCAATGCAAGTTGAGCTGTGGTACATCCTTTCCTGGCTGCCATTTCAGAAACATGTTCATATATTTGCTTGTTGTGCTCGAGGTTCTCTGCTTGCAACCTCGGGAAACCCTGAGATATGCGACAGCAACACGATATCAAAACAATGAAATGGCTTCATTGAGCATGTGACACCAACATGATAAGTTCACGCGCCACAAACAACTACATACATACACAATTACACGCACACTTCTACTAAACGAAGAATTACCAAGTAAGCACACTATTTGATTGTAGTTATCTGCCAATTTAAGAATCCAGATTAACAAAAGTGTAAGGTTACATACACAATGTGATTGCACTTGATGATGTCTAGAGTCCGTATCATGATGCTCAGATCAGAATTTTTCTAGCAAACTTGTGTCTTCCGATTTATTAATTACCATACAGTTGACCAACAATGGTAAAACACTAGAAATAGGCACATGCTTTGGAAGGGAAAAGAGAAGTGATGTGAGAATTTCTGATAACTACATATGCAGTTGTAAATTGGTGATGGATTATGGGAAAAAAAAATCAAATGTTTGAGGATGCTATTTTGAGAATGAAGAAAGAGAACTGAACAGAGAAAGACAAGACTAAGTAGGGGTGGACGACCATTACAAATTGGCAGCATTCATCACTTTAGATCAAAGGATTTCATTGGACCAAGTAGACAGATTAACTCAATTCCACAATTTTATCACAGCAGACGCATGTTTTATGTTCATCTGCAGTTTAATTCTTGGCCTTAGCCACCTTCTTGGACAGTGCAATAATATACCAATCTTATGCTATTCACAAACGATATAGTTCTAACAGGCGAAATGAGAGATGTAAATGCTAAATCAGGAACTTGAAGACAGACATTAAAACCAAAATGTATTACAACTAGTAAAACTAAATGGAGATTAATGAAATATCACTATAATAGAAACAGAATGCGCCAACAACATAGAAAAATATTAACTAAATGAATACAAAAAGACTAATACTTTAGGAACTTGGGGCTGGTGGGACAAGGACATGATGATCAAACAAATTTGTTCGTGATTATACCAAATACTGAGTTTTGTGTCCAGACTTGTTATCTTATGGATATGTTTGTACATGAATGACATAATGAGGTAATATGTCTCCATTAAACCCAATGAAATCACGTAATCCATATAGCAGACTAAAGGAAATATTTTTGAACAAAATTATCTGCAACGCCCTATAATGTAAGCAAGCATGCCTTAAAAAATACCATCTAAAACAAGATCATATCGAAGTAGCTACAATGACCATAAAGACAGAATGCAAGCAAAAAATACATTGTTCAAGGAACAATATCAACTCTTTAAAGTCATAACATGTTCACATTGATTGCCAGGTTGATGGCAATTAAACCACACAAGTAGGAGAGCCTGGGGAGCTGTAAGTTGTTTAGATACAGAAGGGTTGAAATATGTTGCACCAACCTTACGAGAATCATTCTCTGTCAAGTTTTCCATCACTTTAGGCCCTGTTGAAAAGAATCCCCTTCCTAGAGGGCTGTAAGGAACAATACCAATGCCAAGTTCCCTGATAACAAAAGCAACGTTAAGGAATACAAACATTGTGTTCCCCGGATGACCAACAAGAAGGAAATGCTTCTACCTGCACGTAGGAACAATTTCATCTTCCAAATCTCTTGCCCAGAGGGAATACTCATTCTGCACAGCAGTAACTGGATGAACAGAATGAGCCCTCCTGATTGTAGAAGCATTGGCTTCCGATAGGCCAATGTACTTTATCTTACCCTCTTCGACCAATTTCTTCATTTCTCCAACCTGAAGATAAAATTGGCCATGAAAAGTGAGACATAAACTTATCAAAATAGAAAGTTTAAATAACTAGACCTGACATAGTATGGTCTAATTATGCCATTCTACAACTTCAGTGCTAAAACAAACAGTGCACTTCATAAACTTTAATCATAAATAATTAAGGGTCAGAGAGCTCAAACAACTAACCGTGACTTCAATTGGAGTACGGGTATCAATACGATGAACGTAGTAAAGATCAATACAATCAACACCTAGACGCTTTAGACTGGCCTCACAACAAGCGCGCACATACTCTGGGTCACCGCGAAGAACCATCTTCCCATCTACCAACGCAACTCCAAACTTGCTAGCTATCTGAACCTTTTCTCTCCATCCACCTTGCAAAGCCTGAAGCAAGTTACCAACAAATCCAATTAATTGATGCACATAATAGGTCACCATAAAGTATAATGAACACCAATGTAAACAACTGAACACGTGCTCTACTGAAGCTCTTCTGTATGCACTATTCATGCTAAATTCAGAAAGTGACGTCTCAATTTCAAATGCCACGGGAACAATTACTGAAAGTCCCTCAGCTCTGCAGAAAACTTTACTGGTTTGCAAATAGCTAGTTCTAAAACCCAAACCAAATATTATTCAAAAAATATATATACAACCAAATCATATACTCCTACGTAACTTCAATGATAGGAAATGAATTGAGAAAGGCGAAAAGAACGAGAGGTAAAGCATGCCTTTCCGATGAGGAGCTCGTTGGTGTGGGGCCCGTAGACGTCGGAGGTATCGAGGAAGGTGACGCCGGAGTTAATCGCGTGATGGATGAGCTGGATCATGTTGGGTTCGGGTTTGGGAAGGCCGTAGTTGGATGACATGCCCATACATCCCAGACCTTGTTTTGATACTTCAAATCCCTGCGATCCCAGCTTCACCCTCGGCACCTTCACCGTAGCCGCCATTCTAAACGATTTGTTTTTCTGTCGGAATTATTTCACCTTTTATAATTCACGAGAAGATGAACTAGTGAGTAGCGGCCTTTATAGCACGGCATCCCTATGTCACGGGTGACGTAAGGACTTTGGATAGGTGCTAGCACTAATGCAGCAATCATTATGTTATAGTCCAGGGGTTTAATGGTAAATTCCCTTATATTTTGATCGGATATTTTAACTGATCCTAGCTCATGCTAAAGGGATGCATTGCTATAATCCCAAAAAACAATGCATTAATTTTGGGGTTGAAGTTATCCGTTACCAAGTATGCGATCCTATTTGTGCAGATTTTCCAACAGCACCAATAAGAAGTAAAATACAAATAAGAGTTATGGCATTAAATCTCATATTGCAAGAATTTCAAGAATATCTGGGGCACTAGCACAAGCAAAAATTATTGAAAAGTCTACTGTTTGAAATAGAGTAAAACAACATGAAATCCCAGGAGCTAATCCAAAATCACCTAAATCAATTATCAAATAATAAAATTGATAAGGAATATAACCGTAATCGATATCAAACGATTAACCAATTAATCGATAAATTAAATTAAATGTCGGTTCAATTTTGATCGGTTATCGGTTTTCCAATTTTTTTGAACCACCCTACTTGTTGGTATTAAGAAGCAATAGGGGTATTCATTTATTATAACCGAGGACCACGAGGATGCTTCACTTGACCTCAGAGCATGTGCAGTGGTGAGCCTGAACTAATCCGGCCCAATTTATTAAATAATCAATCCCTCTCTTCTACATCAGCATTGAGCCCACAATTAAATCACATCTTTTTTCCTCCCACGGTGGTTGAGCCATTTCTAAGCCCATTTCATGGACCTCACTTAATTATCTCTATCCTACTCATTATTTTTACCTTTAATATGTAATTTAAATAAATGTACATAACAAAATAAATTCAAATGTAAACTTTAATAATACATTTGTAATTTTGAAATTGGATTTTTTTCAAATTTAAGTTTCAAAATTAATTTCAAATTTCAAAATTTATTTTATGTATACCATAATTAAAAAGAACCATATATATTTTCAAATAATGTAATTTTGATTTTTAAAAGAACCAAAATTTAATTTCAATTTTAAAAAAAATCAGAATTTTTAAACAATTTTTTTGATTTTTTATCATTTTTTAAAAATTAAGGAAATTAATTTTCATATTTAAATTTTTGTTTTTCAAAACTAGTGAAATGCATGCGAGAGGACAGAGAGGACATAGGAAATTAATTTTCAGAGAAGCCTCTATTTGTTTATCTATCATAGCTCTCGTAAGATTCTTGTTGATTCTTGC
>JAULKK010000003.1:3811662-3827471 GCA_032355705.1 Rubia peregrina
CTCTGATTGACATTACTGCTACTACATATTCTATTAATGTTCTACTACCTGATGGATCAGTGTCATCTATTGCACAATATTTTTCTTTGCATTTTGGAGATATCACTCTTACTCGTGTGCTTTATATACCTACACTATCATGCAACTTATTATTATGCTCTAGATTGTTGTTTGCCTTAAAATGTCTAGCTTTGCTTCCTGAAAATTATTGCATACTACAAAAATCAGTACGATGACTATGATCGGCATGGGTGAACAGCAGGGGGAATTTATTGGTTTCATCTGCTGGATACGCGCACTTAGTCTCATATCTCGCATTCATTTCCGACAGTTGCTATAGTTTATACAGCTGATTTATGGCATCAACTCTTGGTCATCCATCATCTACAATGTTGTCTTCCATTCATACTCTTGATTTTAGCACAAATAATACTTCTATACCTTGCTTTGTGTGTCATAGAGCAAAACAGATTAGAGATAATTTCTCTTTGAGCTCTTCGAATGCTAGTTCTTTTTTTAAATTGATACATTGTGATGTTTGGGGGTATCATCAAATACCATCTTTTAGTGGTGCATTTTATTTTGAACTATAGTTGATGATTATTCCCGAGTTGTTTGGGTTTATTTATTAGTGGCTAAGTTAGATGTAATTTCTAGATTTGCAGAATTTTGTGCTTTGATTAAGAATCAGTTTGGGTGCTCAATTTGTCATGTCCGCACTGATAACGGTATAGAAATTCTACTTGAGATCATACTTTGCTGAATCTGGGATTATTTTTAGACTTCTATAGTTGATACACCACACCAGATTGGTCGTGTAGAGCGCAATCATTGTCATTTGTTAAATGTGGCTCGTGTTTTGCGCTTTCAAGTTAATCTTATGATTGATTTATGGGGAGAATGTGTTCTTACTACTGCATATTTAATTAACTAGACAGCAACAAAGCAACTCAATTGATGCACACTATTTGAGTTACTCTGTGGAAACACTTCAAACTACAAGATTTTGCAAGTATTTGGTTGCTTTTGTAAGTATTTGGTTGCTTTTGTTTCGCCTCATACATCCCCATATTTTGTGACATGTTTGTTCCAAGAAATCGATGATGTATTTTTCTTCGGTATCCTGCTAGAAAGAAAGGCTATCACCTTTATGATTTGGAATCCTGCACCTTTTAAATTGTTGAGATGCTGATTATTATGAAGATCAATTTCTGTATGTAGTGTCATCTATGCCTGTTCAGACTACCCATACACACACACTAACACATGGTTTGATGACTCTCCTCCATCGGCTCCATTAGTGACTACCAGCGCCACCGCCACCTCACCGCTGGTATCACCTCTGCTGACCCTGAACGCCATCTGAATGGCGAACTAGCCGTTTCCTGACCCAGCTCCCACCGATGTCATCGCTAATCAATGGATGGTTCTTCTACTCATGCCATCGGATACTCCGCCGCATGATGCATCATCTCCACCGCTAGACAAGAACTTCCCACTGCCTGCTGCGGATGTTCCACTGACTGGAGCGCCTTCTCTCTACCATCCGTATCATCGTCACCTTCATCTTCGGTGCCTCTAGCAGCCGACTTACCTCCTCCTCGACCTCCTGCTTATCTAGATGATTATGTCTTCTCTATAGATGTTGTTACACCCCTCTCCCCCCACTGCTACGATCACTCCTGCGCCATCACTATCCTCAAGTATTCTCTATCCTTTAACTGATTATGTAAATTGCGATAAATTTTCTAGTACGCAATCTAGTTTCTTGGGTGCAGTAACTTCTAGTACAGATCCCACCACCTACTTTGAGGTATCAAAGCATACTCATTGACGTGATGCTATGGCCGATGAGATTAATGCTCATGTACGCAACAAGACTTGGATGTTGGCTTCTCTTCCTCCGAATAAGACTGCAATTGGATACAAGTGGTTATCGTACCAAGTTCAAATATGATGGTACCATTGAACATCACAAAACTCAACTGGTGGTTCTTGGAAATCGTCAGATTGAAAGAATTGACTATATTAAGTCATTTGCTCCTATTGCGAAGATGAGTTCGGTTTGCATATTCTTGTCTGTTGCAGTCATTCATGGTTGGGAACTTCATCAAATGGATGTGTATAACGCTTTTCTACATGGTGATCTTCATGAAGAAATCTTTATGTGTACTTCTCTTGGCTATCTTGCACTCCCAGGAAAGGTCTATCGTCTTCAGAATTTTTTTTATGATCTACGGAAAGCTTCTTGCAATTGGTTTGCCAAATTAGCTCTAGCTTTACGTGCATTCTGATTTTGTTCAGAGTAAGGCAGATTACTCTCTTTATTCTTTCACTCATGGCTCAGTTTCTATGCATGTGCTTGTCTCTGGATTCAATAAATACTAGAGCTCTTGTTTCCACATGAAAGATCTTGGTACACTTAAGTATTTATTGGGCATAGAGATTTCTAGAATACCATATGTGATATTTCTTTCACAACGGAAATATGCCATTGACATTTTATTTGATACTGTTTTATCAGCTTCTAAACCAATTGATTTTCTTATGGAGCAACAACATAATCTTGTGCGTGTAGAAGGGCCACTCTACAATGATCCTTAGCAGTATAAGCACCTGGTTGGTCATCTCATTTATCTTACCATCACTAGACCTGAGTTCAGCTATTCAGTTCATATGCTTGCTTAGTATATGAAGTCTCCTTGTGTCCCTCACTAGCAAGCTGTGGTTCGGGTTCTACACTACTTGAAAAGCCATCTTGGTTAAGGTTTATTTCTCTTATCACGTAGTTCTATTGACTGCTTTCTGTGATTCTGATTGGGTTGCGTGTCCTTTTACACGACATTCTCTTTTTGGGTATTTTGTGATGATTGGTGATTCTCCAGTTTCATGGAAGACCAAGAAGCAACCTACGGTTTCTGGTTCTTCTACTGAAGCGGAGTATTGTGCAATGGCTGTTACTTGTTGTGGCTTAAGTCGCTTCGGGACTTAGGTGTTGTGCATTCTGCTCCCATGCGACTCTTTTGTGATAGTCAATCTACTCTTCATATTGCGGAAAATCCAGTGTTCCATGAACGTACAAAGCACATTGAGGTTGATTGTCATTTCGTCTATGATCTTGTATGGTCTGGTTCTTACTCATCATATCCGCACTTCTGATCAACCTTCGGATTTATTCAGCAAGGCTCTCGGACGTACTCAGTTTCATTCACTACTTGGCAGGTTGGACATTTCTAATCTCCATGCTCCAACGTGAGGAGAAGTATTAAGGAATAGTGAATATTACTTGTAATTGTAATTAGATTATATTTCATTCCCCGTTTATATATATATATATGTATGTCTTTGTACCTCTATATAATGTACCCCAAATTATAAATACAAACACAACATTAAACCCTTATTTTCTACGTACTTAGTCCAAAACTGTTGGATTTGGTTGCACATTTCTAGCTCCAACCTTTTTTGAAGATGCAGTCAAGTATTTACTTCTTTGCTTCTGCAAGTAAGTCATGTTGTGGTTTTTCTTCTCAATCTGCATTGGCTTTTACTTTCTCCCCTTATCAATCCACTCCAAATCTGGTCGAGTACCATGTATGGGATCACAAGTCATCTTCTCAAATTGATCGAGACGTGGTTTCAAATTCTTTTTGTTATTGATTGGTGTTTTGTGTTTTCCTGTTTTATGAGATTGTTTTGTTGCTCAAACGTATGGCTTGTTGCATCCAACTAATTAATACACAATAGGTCAGGCTGAACATTCTGCTCTGTAGTTTGTTTTTAAGGCTTGACGATTTATTGTAGGAAATATCGTTGGATGTTATATATTGGTTTAGTTTACATATGTGTGAGTAGTTGGTAGAGTTCTCTGAGGATGGCTAAAAACCTCTGCAAACTTCAACTAGCGTTTGTTTCACGGTGGATCAAAGAAGAAGAGGAAGCACGATTACACCACACCCCAAACTGTGGAAAACTTTCCAAGTGCCCAAGAATTGGCATACGTGGATTTGGATATATTAAAACACCGGGGGTTGGGACATAGAGCACATAATGTTCAAGAATTTGCAAAAGATGTGGTCATTGGAAGAGTTAAGCTCAGTAGGTTGGAAATGTGTGAATCACAAACCGATTTGCATAAGGAGCTGATGCAAGTGAAGGGTTTTTTGTTATATTGGTGCAGATAATTAAAGACGCCATTTTGGTAAGTCTTCTAGTTCATTTGTCACGTACTATGTTTCTTTACTCATCCATTTGTGCAGATAAAAAAATTAGTTTTCTATATCATTCTTCGAGTGCAGGCAATGGAGAGTCTTTTTTGAATGTTTTCGATTGAGAAAAACAATATAGTACCATGTGCCAGATTATATATGAATATTTCCTTGATGTATGTATTCAGTTAGTTTTTGTAATCAATGTAACTATCTTGGTTAAGAGCACATTTTTATATTAGTATAGATTGATACCATTTAACTTTAGCTACCTTAGTTGAATAGTAGTGTTGAGTTGATTGAATTCAATTCACATTTTAAAAAATATATATTTTAGTGTATTTTTTTGTGTTTTAATAAATATTTTGATTTCTAATTTTTCTAATAATAAATGAACACCGATAAAACCGATTCTCATTTTTAAAAATATTAATCACTTATTAACTAGCACCAGTACAAAAGAGTATAACACTAGTAGAGAATGACCTATTTAAGGCACCATTAGAAGGCGTTTCCATTGGAACCACCTTTAATTGAGGTCATAAATGTTTTCCAAGTTCGGAAATAGCTCTAAAGTCATTTTTTTCCATTTTAAAGGCGGTTCCAAATTAATTAAAGGCAGTTCCGCCTTTAATTACAATCAATTAATTAAAAAGGCAAAACCGCCTTTAATTTAGGTACGGAAGCATTTTCTAGTTCAGAAACTGTTTCCTAGGTTGGCTATTAAATTTAAAAAGAAGTTCTAATTAGAAACGCCTTTAATGGGCTATGCCTTTTGGCCCAATATGAAAAAAACACTTAGAAAATTATGAACCCAAATCCCTTTGTATGGAAAAACCCTAGCTAAGTCACGATCCTTCCCTCTCCCACCCTCCACCAGCCTCTCACTCCGCCACCCTAACTCCATCACTGCCGCCCTTACATTGCCACCACTCACTCCTAAAGTCGCCACCATTCACTCCTCATGTAGCTACCCTCACTCCATCGCCGTCACCGTCTCCTACCTCCATCGACATGCCTCCACCGTGCTGGGAAGCTCCACTGTGAAGCTCGCCTCCACGCTTCTGTGTCATTCTCCTCCGCCGTGAAGCTCGCATCCCCCGTTCGACGAGAAGCTCGATCCGTCAATTGGATCCTTACTTTGTCGTTCGTTGTAAAGATCAATCGACATCATCGTTCGCTGGAGACGATCGACACCACCGCTCGCGGGAGATTGATCGACACCGCTGTTCATGCATCTCCACCATTCACCGTGAAGGCTCGCTGGAGATTGTTTCCGCCTCCGAAGGCCTTCGTCGAAGATGGAATGATTGATACACCACTGCCGAAGAAAGTCGTTGGTAATTTTTTGTTCTTTTTCCTATTCTTTTTGCCTTTATGCTAGTGTTGGATATTGGAATGATTGTTGCTATTCTGGGTTTTCCTCGCTGCTCGAAACCGGTTGGTTTCTAGCAACTTTTGTTTCTGGCAACTTTTTTTGGAAGCTAAGACATAGTTTTCGAACTCGAAAACTATTTAAAGGTGGTTTTTTCATCTTTTTAAAGGCGGTTTGTAGGCATTTTTATAGGCGAATCTTGAAACTGTCTTTTTCATGGACAATGGAAGGCGGAGCTAGTGAAGACACAATAAAAGTATCTTTAATTGTCCGATATAACCACCTTTAATAGGGGGTTTTACACTCACTACTACAAACTAAGGCTAACATAACACTTTCTTTGCCACACTTATTTAAAATGTTATAATAGCTTATAAAGTGTTACTTAAACTTTTGAAAAGTGTTACCTGAATTTCAAAAGAGGTGTTACGTTATGTCTAATTTAACATCGCCTAATGTAATACTTGTAAAAGTGTTACTTTTAATGCTATTGTAACACTTTAAACCTATTTCAACACTTTTACAAGTATTACCTTAGGCGATGTTACATTAGATGTAATGTAACACTTTTTAAAATTTACGTAACACTTTTCAAAAGTTTAAGTAACACTTTATAAACTATTGTAACACTATAAATAAGTGTTGCGAAGAAAGTGTTGCGATAACTATAATCTGTAGTAGTGACTAGTGTAGGCACCCATTATTTGGCCCAAAACCGGCCCTGCCTGGACCGTAGATATTTCACTATTAATGTTGTTTGTAAATTATGAACCTTAGATATTTGATACGCTGAAAGATCCCTTCACGCATGTCCAAATTACGTCAACAGTGGCAATGAGTGCAACAAGCTCCTCAACGTGACCTTAAAGAATGGAAATCGTGTGTATTTATTTACGTTTGAGTTCACACATTCTTATGCATGAAGACTACGTACCTAAAAAAAGGCCAACCATAACAAAACCCCACCAACAACACTAAATGGATGCAGACTTTTATAGCTTTCTCTAACCCTTTCATCCTAAAACACAACAATGAATTCAGCATCCCAAATCCAAAGCATTGAAGTTTCACTTGAAAGCCTCATCAAAAGCTGGACAAGAAGGATAAAATGGAAGAATTTCTTTGACAGATGGGGAGGAAATCATGACCTAGATAATGAATTGGCATTTTCATGGAGAGCCCGCTTGTCAATTTTCTTAGATTCTACGGGTGTTCGAATTTTCACCATATTTTTACTCCTCATAGATATCATAATCACTTGCCTCGAACTTTCATCTTCCGTTCGATCATCATGCGCGAAAAGCACCGATTCTTTATCAAAAGAAGAAGTTTGGTTTCATTGGGTAGGAATCTCAATATTGTGCCTACTTTGTTTGAGAAGTCTGGCCCTTTTTGTGGGGCTTGGAAGGTCAATTTTGCACAATCCCGGGTATGTTCTTGATGGGGTGGTTATGGCGGTGGCATTGTTTTTGGAGTTATTTCTGGAAAGAAGGGGTGGAGCTTTGGTTCTGGTGGTGAGTTTGTGGAGGATTGTAAGGGTTGTGGAGAGTGCATTCGAGATTAGTGATGAGGCCATTGAAGCACACATTAAGATGATCATTTGCCAATTTCAGAATCTGAAAGATGAGAATGCCAGACTCTTGGAAATCATTGTGCAAAAAGATTTGACCATTGAGGAGTTAAGAGAAGAACTTCATGGATGCTGATTGTTGAGAGTTCTTCTTTAGTATATAATATCATGGATCACCTCTACATAGTACAAATTGCTTTTATGCTAAAAACTAATGATTCTTACATGCATGGTATAATCAGAGCCAAAAGTTCCGATGCTTTATTTGGACTTCACCTTGGATGTCAGTGTTAAACGGTCTCATCGTCTATATATATATAGAATCAGAACTAAATTCTATTTAGGAATAAAATATTATGTGAATATAATTGTATTTAGAATAGATTTCTTTCCCTTAATAGTATAGATCTTTTGTACCTCTATATATTGTTGTTAGAATAAGTCAATATGATGATTAGATTAGATTAGATTATATATTAGGTCGATGACTAGACTAGAGTTGTACTAGGTCTAGTCTACCTTTTGTATTCTATTTATTCCATTCTGTAATATAATTAGAATCATTATGGAAAATATTTTTTTATCCTTGTATCAGAGCAAACCTGGTTCAAAACTTTCCAAACTTCATAAGCCCTTTTTAAACAATCGGCTCTCCCTTCACCCCCTCCATGGCCGATCGGCGTCCCTCCCCCTCTCTTTCCGAAGCAATTTTCTAGCGTCTCTAAGCCTCTCATCATGTATGAAGAAAAACTCTTTTACGATACCCTGCTCCACATGATGACAATCAAAATTTTGTCATCAAACTATCTCGTGTGGAAGCGTTAGATCAACTATGTCCTCAAGCCACATAAGCTGTTCGATTTTCTCGACGGATCCAAACCCTGTCTGCCACTCCCCTCTCTTCTGCAAGTCGGTGGCTCCATCCCCATATCCTTTGCTCATGCGGCCGGCGTCTTTCCTGGTGGTGGCCTCAAGGTTGATCCCATTGTGGCCTATCAGAAAGTCAAAGATGAATATTATCAGTGGATTGATGAAGATTAACATGTGTGCAATCTCATTTTCTCCTCCCTCACGCCTGAAGCACTGGTGGAAATCCCTGACTGCTCGACTTCAAAGGCCATTTCAGACAGTATTCGGGGTATTTTTCATGACTGTAGTGCCTCCACCATTATCCGACTTCGTGCCGCTACTTTTGACATACGTAAGACTGGTACAGCTCATTAACTACACCTTAAATTTAAGAATTTTTTAGTAGTTATCTATGATTTTTTTTCTCCAATTCAAATAATGATCAAATTATGTGGGTTTTAACTGCTCTTGGCACTGAATTTAAATATTTTTCTACACCATTGATAAATTCTTCGCATACTCCATTATATGTCGAGGTTTCGTCCCTTGCCAAAAACCATGAACCTTTTTTGAGGAATTTATAGGGACATTCAGCCCCAGCAGCAGGACCTACCGTGTTCACAGCAGGAGAAAATCCCTCGACCGGCCATGCCTGGGATTACACGCCAGGGAGGGGCGGCGGCGCATACAGTTCAAGCGCCGCCAAGGGTGGCCATTTTGGAGGACAGCGTGGCTGCAGGTCTGGCGATGTTCAGTTCTCGGCTGAGTCTGGTCGTGGGCAGTCGTACTATACCTGGTGTGGTCGTTTTGATCATTATGCTGCTACCTGCTATAAGATGCATGCACGGATTGACTCTCAGGCTTGCGGTACAAATTCGACTCATCTGGCTAAAAAAATTCAGCCGTCCCGGCAGTTAGAGCCTTTGCTTCGGGACTTGGGTGTTGTGCCATCTACCTCCATGCAACTATTTTGCGACAGTCAATCTTCTATCATAATGTAGAAAATCCGATTTTCCATGAACGTAAGAAACACATTGAGGTTGATTGTCACTTCGTCTGTGATCTTGTACTGTCTGGTACTATTGTTACTCATCATATCTGCACTTCTGATCATCATGCAGACTTGTTCACCAAAACTCTCTACTCAGTTTCAGTCACTACTTGGCGAGTTAGACATTCTTGATCCCTATAGGTGTTTCGGTGTTTAGTTTTATTATTTAGTAATTTTATGGCTAGTTATTTTATGTGTTAGCTTCTGTATTTCAGTGTTTAGTTTGAACATGTTGTAACATATTTTATTATATTCTTGTTAATTTTGTTTGCAGTGTTATAAAGATATTTATGTCCACTGACCAACATGTTAAGGTCACTGGCTTGTATATGAAACTCACTAACAAGTAAAAGGATAATGTAAAAGAAATAAAGTTTGGAGGTTTGCTTAAGATTTAATTGAAGATTGCCATGTACCCTGGTTAGTGTGCCAATTTATTCCGTCCACTTGTTTTCAACAAGTTGGCATAGATAGATATTTTGTTTATGGTGATGATGTGTCTAAAGTCTTGTGCTTACCTCGTAATCCTGGAAAAAGTGTTGAACAAACGAGGAATACGAATATGAAGTTAAGGGGTAGATACAGGGCTAGATTTAGTAGAGATGAAAAGAAGGACATTCCCGTACAGTTGGTCATGGATATGATTAATGAATTGGGAGATGGTGTGGATGAGTTCAAGAAACTCTTTGTCATGTATTGCTCATCTTACTTTTTGGCTCCAATATCAACACGTAAGGATGATATGAAAATATTAGAAGATACCAAGAATGTTAATGAGATTAAAAATCTCGATGGATGTAGCTTTGTGTTGGATATAATGGTTGAAATTATTAGGATGTATAAAAGTATTGAAGAGTATCAAACATGTAGTGTCTTTGTGCTTATCTTGTTGATTCAGTACATCAATTCCATGTTCAAGGTTTATTGGACACGACATCTCTACCTTTAGTCCAACATTAGACTGATACGAAGCTTAGGGAGAGTGTTCAGGTGTTTGAAGCTAGGGGGTTATGACAAGACTATCATAGTGAACGAGGGTTATTCAATTAGTGTTGGTGGAAAACTGAAGGAAATAATCTCTCATTCCGTTCAGGCTGAAACTGGAGCTCCTTCAGTTCAGGCTGGAGTTGTAGCTCCACCTCCTCAATACGAAGCCACACAAGCAGCATGAAGCCAACATTAACATTTCAATAAGATATCAAGGCTGAAATATTTTCTATTAAGATTAGATGCTCATTTCAACATTCATCATATGTGATGACATAATAAGATAAAACCTCTTCGCCCGGTACCCTTTAGAAAAGCCCAAAACCCTGAATGGGTTTGCAAGGCCCACATGGCAATGAATCATCATTGGGTCTATTGCTAGGAGAAGAAATGAGCTAGGAGATAGACCAAAGATGTCAGGGTTTTAGGAAGGTATAAATACAAAGGTATGTCTTCTATTTTAGGTATTCTCTCTACTTTGCCTATTTTGGCTAGCTAACTCGCCTCCCGAGACTGACTTGATTGTCAGAGAGTTTTCCCCTTGAATTCTCCGGGTATTTATTTTCTTTGCAGATCGCGAATTTGCTAGAAGTGATTGAGATTGGGCTTGGATCATGTTCGAGATGCATCAATATGGATAAAGTTATCCATTTCGATGATAAGTAGTTTTATGTGACAACATCAACAGTCCGATACCTATTGGCTCTGGATGAAGCTAAGCCTTTAAGAATCCGGAAGCACAAATCTCATGTACCGAAGATAATGCTCATGTGTGCCGTGAGCTGCTCTAAATATGGCAGGGATGGGCATGTTTTATTCGACGGGAAGTTGGGTATTCCCCTTTGTGGAAAAATTAGCAGCCAAGAAGAAGAGTAAAAATTGTCGAGGGCTTTTCCAGTTCAATTTGGACCTTGCAACATAAGACTCCCAAAGTTACAGTTGAGAGTCTTTTGAATGTTGTGTACAATTCATAGTTAAGGGAAGATCCATATACACTCAATAAACTAATTTTGACTCACCAAGAATCTATGATAGATATCATGAAAATCAAAGGTTGCAACAACTATAAAATTTCCCATATGTCAAAGGACCACCCGTTCGAGCTGAGCAACTACCTAGACTCCTATCATGTGATAAAAGTATGGTTCGTGAATGCATGATACAACACACATGCATACTCAAATGAAAGCTTTGGCTATATAACAAGTACTGCAAAAACGTAACACTCTTGTTTTGAATGAGCTGGACTAGTGTCGTAATTTTGTAAAACCTTGAAACTTGCTCTTTTTGGTGTGACGGAATTTTTCTTAACCCATTTAATTTAATGATATTATTGTTTTCAAAACCAACAAAATGATATAGCCATCCAGCTGCAGTTACAACTACAAGGTTGCTTTGTTATCGACCCCATGTAGCATATTCAAGGAAGAAACACAAACATAATGAGTCTATGCAACTTAGCAAATGAAGAAACACAAAAAGCACATCAACAACAAATATAAAGTGAATATGATTGCACAAGTAACCAGGGGCGGAACCAGTGGTATGCGTGGGGGGCTCCAGCCATACCTGGATCGCCGGTCAGAGCTAGGAGCGTCTCCAGCCCTACCTTCCGCGCGTCTCCGGCCATCCGGCGACTGGTACGCGGCGGAGAAGAAGGCCGCGTCGCGGCCTTCTCTTTTTTTGATGCAGAAGTAACAAAACGACGTCGTTTCATTTGTAAACGCCTTCTATTGCCCCTGTTATTTTTTGTTTCCCGCCTAGGCAAAACGACGTCATTTTGGTTTGCTGACCTAAAAAAAGGGCCGATTGGGCGCCCATTTCCAACTCAAACCCTAAATGAAAAACAGATTCTTCTTCTTCTCATTCCGCCATCGGCCACCGCCACGCCCCCGGTTCATCCGCCCGCCGCCTTGCCGGAAAAAAAAATTTGCACTCCTTTTCAGCCACCCCTTGCCAGAGATCCTGGTTCCGCCACTGCAAGTAACCATGCACATATTTATGCAGGTCAAGGCATAGTAATGTGTTCATTGAATCTCAAAATCAGGCAGCCAACAAACCAAAACAAAGAATCATTATAAAAGCAGAGACGTTTTTGTCGTAATGAAAATAACAACACAATAATCACATTTCATTCAGCATGATTAATTACTCAGACTTACAACAGTTGAGCATAAAAAAATCAAACTCAAGCCCATACTCAGACTTGCATAATCATATTCATCCCCACTCACACTCAAATCCACACTCAGACTTGCATAAGCATCACACAACCAACTACAGCATGCACAATGAGAACATGGAAGGACAATCTCAGATTACTGAAAAAATTTGTACATTTTAAAAAAAACCCTTCAGTTTTCCATTTTTTTATGTTGAAAAAGTAACATACACCAGACAAGAACATTAAAACTTATAACTCAAAGAACAGAAATTCTAAGAACAGAGCACGTGAACATCATATGTCAAAACCAATAAGCATAAATGTTTCAATAAATGAAACTTTGACTCATACAAGCATCACATATTTTCATATCACCAGAAGTATAGCAATTTCAGAGCGAAGTAGAAGACTCACATAATCAGAAGTACAACATTGACATTAGAATAAAACACAAGCAAATCACCATAAGCATAACATGTTTTTTAAAGCAGACTACAACACAAACACTGTTGCAAAATATGGTTAATTTCGTCAACTTTTGGGCTCAGTTTTGAGTAGTGCCAAAAATGAATTGGGTCCGGTGGATGATAACTCTATTTTCTGGTGGATGACCAATCATTTCCAATCATTTCCGGATATGACACTGTAATGCATGATCGATTAATAGAGTTATTATTTTGATGCATGCTTGTGGCAATTTTTAATTTTCGAGATTTAATTAAATTGCTTTATTTCCAATATAACTTCCAACAAACACAACATTCATGTAACAGCAAGTCAATATCATCCGCAAACATGTAACAAATACCAAAAAAAAAGTTGAATATCACCATTTCAAGAACAAATTAGGACAAACTCGACAGGGAATATCAAGTTTCAAAAACATCATAGGCCACCAAGTTTCACTTTGTACATATAATTTTTTTTTGTAGATTTAACTACAGCATATACAACGAGATGTACATCAGTAACTCAAACTTCAAAACATGCAAATTCGAAGAAAAAATGCTCCATCACTTATCTTTCCATTTCTTCTTTTTCTTTCATTCGAATCATCACCTCTCTTAAATTAGGGATGAGCACCTCGGCCACTCTGAATCTAGAATAGTTCTTATTTAAGGATGGGGTTGTATATTTTTTCAAATTGGGCATGTGATCCATAGGAGACTGAGAAAACCTGTGGATCAGTTTGGGACAACCACCAGCGACGATGGAGGAGGAGCCATCAAATTCAGTTGAATCCGACCATGGCTCCTCCGTTGGAATGCAACCATAGAGAACACATGGGACAAAAAAGCGATAGTGTAACACAGTGCCAGTTTCTTTCCACCCTAGCGGCACCACTAGCACAGCTAGGGTTCCCGTTCGGCGTTGCACTACCGACAGGGCCAAGCCGTGCCGTTGTGGGAAAGCTTTATCTGGCATGTCAGCATTGCCAGCAATTTACGCATTATTTGCTGGAGGATACTTCAAATCCGGAAATGGAAAAGGCAATCTAGCTCAGCGTACAACTACCACATGTATTCAAGTCACACTCAGAAAATCCTACTGGTCTCATCTTATCAAATCAGGGAGAAAAATAGTGATTTAACCGAAAAGGAAGGAAGAGGGATGAAGTAACCCATATGATTTTAAATGGGGAGATTAGGAGCTGCGAGTTTTCGATTGATATGGGTAAATTAAAGGGAAAACCCTTATATATTTCAATAAGTGCACATATAACCCTGTGATTATTCAAAATACAAAAACAACTCTAACTACTTAACGAAAATGCAAATATAACCTTAAAAACTATATTTCGGAATTGATTGGTCATATCCGGCAATTGACCGACCAGAAACTATCAAAATACTCTTAGGACCAAACACAAAAATTTGGAAGACAAAAATGAACTTTGCTCCGCCGCTGTTTTGCCACCACTGTCCCTGCTCCACCACCTCTGTCGTTGTGACTCTGCATCCGCCGCTGTTACCACCTCCACTACCGCCACTGCCACCTCCGCTGCCGCTCCGCCATGCCACCCCGTCATTCTCTCTCCCCACCAGAATTTTTGTTCACCACTCATATCTGTCATTTTTCCTCCTATCTGCCTCTTCGCCGCCACCCAACCCTTCTTCCTCCTCTCCACCATCACCACCACCTATGCTGCCACCTCATTCACTGCTCCGTCATGCCACCTTCTCTTTCTGTCCCCACCACCACCATCTCTGCCCACCACCCTGCAATCCCCCTAAAACCCTAGCCTGCCACCCATCTCAGCCCTTCCCACTTCTCTCTGCCGCTTTGCCGCCCCGCATTTATTCCTCCTCATCTCGCCCACCACCATTATCTCAGGTGTCATCTCCTCTCGCTTGCCTCCACCACCTCTGGTGTCACCTCCTCTGCCACTCCACCACACCACCTTTTGCGCCTTTCCCCAATCCTCATAAATTTCATCCCAAATACGTCGCTCAAAAACTCAAACCCCTAAATATAGTCCCAGATAACTAGACCCATTAAATTATAACTACAGAACTGGAGCTCTCTATCTTTCCATGAGTTCCCTCTGCATCGTCCTTTTCAACTAATTTGGTGGGGTACCATTTACCAAAGAGTGAAATGGCAGTCATAATCAATGGTGAAGCACAAGCAGAAAGAAAGAAATGAGAGAATTGGGCGGAGAAGTAAATAAACGGCGGAGAGGGAAAGAAAGGGAAGGAGAAAGAAGGAAAATAAGGGTTTACGGCATTATAGACATTTCATTTTTCATAGGGGTAAATGGTCATTTCACTTAATTTCGGCCCTAATATGTCAAAATGGCACTACCACAGAGATACCGTTCTAGCACCTATTTTTGAAAACCGTTGCCAAAAAAATTGCACCGGTTTTTGAAAACTAGTGTTATTTTTTTGAAAAAATCGGTGCTAATTTAACATTAGTTTTCAAAAAACTGTTGTTACTGAAATAAACGGTTCTAAAATTTTGAAAATTCAATCACCCCGCCAAATTTTCAAAAAAAATCCAAGAATTATAAAAAAAAATTACCAAAAATTTCATGTGATCGCTCTAAGCTAAATATTTTCAATTTTCCAGCCGAAAAATAGCCAAAAAAATATTTTTCCCAAAAATTACATGCGACGGGCGCAGCTGCGCTCACTCGCTCTAGGCTAAATATTTTCCAAAATTAAATCTTCCCACCAAAATTACAAAAACAATTGCCAATTTTTTAAAAAAAAATTGCCAAAAATATCATGAGATTCGTGCAGCGGCATGCTACCGCTCTAAGCTGAATTATTTTTTCTTGACTTTCAAAAGCCTTCACTTCTTTTGTTGACTTTAACTATAACTAGGTTGACTTAAATTAATCAACGATCAACCCTTATTGGACTAATATAAATAAATAAAATGTCTGAATAATAAAAATTATGTATTTTGGAGCAATGGATAATAGGGAAACACAATTTTGGGCCATAGTGTAATTTTCCAAAATTGTTTAGAAGTAATCAATATTGATTTTTGAGGCTCTTCCATTCACCCATACATACCCCAAATCGCAAAGTCACAATCGTATATTATTCAATTGAATTTTGGTGTCGCCAATTTCGTGATTCGACAATTCCAAATTT
>JAULKK010000003.1:3829431-3839491 GCA_032355705.1 Rubia peregrina
TTATCTTAATTTGTTCTAATTTACACTTTAAATCTTGATCTTTCCATAACTTATGGAAAGACCGTCTTTCAAGAGACAAACTTTTTTATCTTAATAAATTGTACAATTGTAGTTTATATTGGGAGATATGAAGTATATAATAATTATAAGAGTTAAGTGCTAAAATGACCATGTCTTTAGATTAAAAGTGCCAATATTACCTTGCAATCTCAAAAGGTGCCAAAGTAACCTTTGACCATGTTGACTTTTTAGTCAACCAGTTTACTGCCAAATTTTGGTGAAAATACCAATTCACCCTTATTTTAAAAAAATATAAAACATTAAAAATACAACTTTTCCACAATTTCCTATGGTTTTTTCCATCCTCACTCGCACGCATGACCATCTTTGTCGATTCCCAACTTGCTGCCATCTTTGTCAATTCCCTCCACCACTCTATCCACCGCCTTCTTTTCCATCTCTGTCGATTCCCTCTGTCGTTCTCCATTTTCTTCAATTCCGAACCAGAAGAAGACCCTAACTCCGAATCCATTGAGCTTCGCCCATTGTCATTCTTCGGGGCCGATGGTGTGTTTTCTGGCAAGATTGGAGCATACCATCATAATTGGGCAGCGCTCAGGCGGTGGAGACGTGATGCTTTTCCGATCAACGTTTCTCGACGGAGCATTTCTGAAGTCGGGTCGCGCAGGTGGATCACACGACCCGCAAAGGCTGAATGCGGGTAAAAAACCCTTGGGTTCCACGATTTGCTGCTTATCGATCCCAGACGGCATATCGAAGGTCTCCATTTTCCGGTGCTTGGCTGAGCGGTGCCAAAAATGGTGGTAGAGATGGCTAGGGGCTGTGGTGAATCGATGGCGACAGTGGGGGGTTGTGATCGAAGACGGCGGCGGTGGACTTGAGCATATGGTATTTAGGGTTTCGAGGTGGCAGAGATGTGGCTGGTGGATGGGATGGGGCACATAGTGGTGGTGGTGGTTGTGCGGTGTTGGGTGTAGGGTTTTAGCTGTTGTGGCGGTGAGGTGGCGGGAAGGTAAAGAGGTGGGGAGGTGGTGGCGAGGTAAGGAGATGGGGAGGTGGTTGATCGGAGCACGGTGGCGGCGGTGCTCATCGGCATTTGAAGAGGAAATGTTGAGGGGTTTTGGGGGGAAAATTCAGTTTGAAATTAAAATTTTCAGCTTTTAATTCAAGGCTATTTTAGTCATTTCACTTTCTTCTCATTGTCGGAATTTAGTTGTCAATGCTGGAAATAAAGATTTTGGGCATATTGGCACAAATGCTTCAAAAACTAGGGTTAGATTGACACACACAATAATAAATTAGGGTTAAATTGATACTTTCTGAGATTGCAGGGTTATATTAACACTTTCAACCTAAAGTTAGAATTATAAATGTAAACTAATCCTAATTATAATGTGCTCGTATTCTGCCACGTTGCTGATGTGAATTGTAGTTGACATTAATTTACCTCATATTTTTTGTGACATTTATTTAGCAGCCTTCACGTGAACCGCTTATTAAACATTCGTTACAATGCATTTTCTAGCTCGTCTAGTGCTTCTTTGATTTTCTTTCATTAGTTTGGTTATTTAATAATGAGTAATTTTCAAATTCCAGTTTTGGACTATGCTATATTTTAAATATAGTGGGAGTATTTTGTTTTGGGTTTGGAGAAGACTGAAAATTCTTAACTTGAGATCTGGTATATGTTTTACACTATGTATTCCACGCTTAGAGATTATTTCTCTTTTGAAGATGAAGAGATTTTAGAGAAAATTTTGTAAAGAGAATAAAAGATTATATATATATATAATATGACCAGATTTATTGAAAATTTTAAAATAAACATAATGAAAATGAAAGTGCTTGAATGGCTTTCTACTTTTCTAAATATGGTGAAAACTGTCCGAATTCAATAGATTATCTGTACTATATAGAAACTATATCAAACTATTGGTTTTGGAGAATAAAAAAAAGTGATATTCGATTTCTAACTATCGGCAAATTTCCATAAACTTTAATCAGAAACATCATCTTTGGGAAAAAAAAATCAGATAGATCTTTATTTTCAGAATAATGATACTCTAAAGCATTTTCCACTATTTAGCGTGCAATAGAACATTCCAACACAGATACTCCTCCGTCCCACCTTAAATTACCCACCTACTTTTTTAGCACTATTCTCTATCAAATTTTGATCGCATATTTGAATAGATATATGACCAATAATATTATCATATGTGATATTGTTGAATATGTTGTAATAAATAGTTTTCAAATATTAATTTTTTATCTGTCATTATTATACGTAAATAACATATTATTAGTCAAACACATTTTTTGAACAACTTGATAATGATTGATGTGTAATATAAGTTGGGATGGAGGGAGTAAAGGTTGGATACAATTTGAATTATGAATCCTTTTTAAAAAGAGTTGTTTTTATCCCATAAATTGAGTCTATTTTCATTTTTAAAAAAGTATAAAAGAGTTCACTTTGTATTTTATTACTTTAATTTTCATATTTATCTTCAATATATGATTTTTTTTACATTGTATATTTTTCATGAAACTATTTTACGAACAGTTACTAAAAAATATGAGAAAGATTCAGGAAAAATTACTACTCATTCTTTTCCGATTTAAACTGCACACTTTAATTTTTGATAGTTGACTAAAAAATGTTTGACTATTAATATCTTTAACTATGTACAACTAGAGATACACGTTGACACGAATATAATATTATGTCACATGATAATATCCTTACTTAAATCAAAAGAATTTTATTATTTAAATTAGTTAATTTTGATTAAATAAATAGTATAATTGCAGCTTAATTCGGGACAAAGAGAGTATCTTAATGCTGTATCTAACTTTCCACTGAAATTTTACTCTTAAAAAGTCATCCATTATTTTTATGAAGCAGAGGCAGTAGCATGTATAAAAAAAATCTCCTCGGCAATAAGAACAGTAAAACTCCTTTTATTTCACATAAATGAACCAAAATAATCATTTTTATGTTATTCTCTGTTGGGGGAAAAAGGAAATAGTATCGAAAATAGGAATTTCGTGAGTGGTGGCAGGCGCACTTGGGGGTGGGGTTTCCAACTACTCTCTCGGTCCCATTCCGAATTTTTTTCTTCTACGATTTTCAATGAGTATGTTTGACCGTAAAAATTTCTAGTTGTATATAATAATGTCACATAAAAAAAATATATTTAGAAAATAAATGTTAAGACAAAACTAATGATATGTCACATGATATATTTATTTGTTATATATTAGTTTATATTTATGGTAAAAGTTTGTAAAGTTTGACTCTGAAAAAATAAATAGGAAGTTTAAAGTGGGCCGGAAGGAGGGAGTAGTAGCCAAGTACCAGGTTTTCAACTGATTTTTCTCCGAACTACGTTTAATTTAGTTTTAAAATAAAATCTCTCCATTAACCAAATTTTCTTAAACAAGACGAAGGCGATAAGCCTAAGTTTAACTTAAATAATTTCCAACCAAATCAAACCATGTTTTTTTTGGTTAAAGTAATAATGCTAAAAGAAAACCATATATTTCTCTTTGAATAGTGTTTTGAACCTTCAATTTAACTGCGCAGGATTGTCTTAAAAGTTTACCTTAATCACCACTCCTCGCGAAATAATGCCAAAATATTGTACTATTTGGCGCCTCTTAATCATATTCTATTCATCCAACTTCATTAGGAATTTTAGTAATTTTTTTTTCTTAGAGTCCATTTCCCATCCGAATATAAAAATTATTAGTCCACTCAAAGTGAATTACGTATTGTAAAGTAGATGGATCCACTGAAACTAGCTTACAGGATCCCTGATTTCTCAACATCGTTATGAACAAGAGAGATGCCATCAAATCAAAATTTAAGCAAAAGAATAGCATTTAACTTTCACAGCAATATTATGAGGTCATTATAATAACCACAATTGGAAATTCCAATAAATACATGCACGATGAATTATAATATGAATTAGGTTCTTTTCTACTTATTCTCTCCTATCTACGTGTACCTCCCTTATAAATAAATAACATTATTTCATAAATTATGAAGCATCTCCAGAGTTAGACAATTAATCATTCTTGCTTACAGAGTTTCGAAGCTATTGATATGATATGTTATTTGAAAACTACTATGTTCTGTTTTACTTTCCCTGTCTTATTCTTACATTTATTCACTTTTATTAATTTATAATGTCTTTCAGCTTTTCGATCTTCTCGGTCTATTGATCATATTATATTTTCATTTTCCATGAAATAATAAAATTAGACCCAGATTATAAATTAATCATCCCTCACCTCAGATTGTTGGGTAAGAAAGTGATGCTTAGGATGGTAATGGATATAGGTGCATAATCCAGGGCGATGTTTAGGTCAATTAAAGGAAAGTCTATGTCTGAACATATTTTTATCCAAAGTTTCCATAGTAAGAAGCAGTCAAAATACAGCTTCAAGTTGAGCATTAAAAAAAGACTGTAGCTTTCCAAGTGGGCTAATTTGGAATATTCTTTGCCCACTTGCAGTGGTAGTAGTTACTTGTGAGCAAGTTGACAATATATAAATCTGGAAAAGTTGAAGATGCCGGTTCATGCTTAAATTAAGTGCATTATGGGAGAGAGGCTAGATTCCATGAATCACCAGTAACGAGAGAAAGAGGCCAATCCACCCACATGCATGCTCTTAGATTCTGCTCTCCCAAATTATATAGTGTCTCTTTCCTGTGATGTAATATCATTCGGGTAAATTCATGTATTCCGTCCTTTGTCTCTTTATAAGCTTTTGCGTATTCGTCGTATACTCCAATGTTTATACCAGTTGAAGATATGGATGACAGAAAATGTGTGTTGAAATCTCTGAAAAGGATGGGGGAAATAGTAGATATACGATGGTTATTTCAAAATTTGGAAATTAACATTCCCCTCGTTTTTGTTTCTTTAGAAATTTGGATGATGAAACAATCTGTTAGGTCGGAAAGTTGAGTAGAAATGCAGTTTTTGGAGCTTACCGTTCTTGACTTCATGTATATACATGCGATTTATGTAGATTTCAACCATTTCAAACATAATGGGAATGAGCTGTTTAAAGGGACTCTCTCAGTAAATGGCTATGATGAAATCGTTAATTCACAATGAATGGAGCTTAAGCCGCTTGAAGTTGAAATTTCGTTCATTAAAATACTTGTTTCTCCTGGAAGAAATGATCCGTATCATGGTGCACCGCTTAAAGTGTTACATGATAGATTAGCTCCCAAAATATCATATCGAAACACACTTGTTAATGCTCCACATTTATGAGTAATACTTGACAGATCCCCAAGTAGTAGCTTCTAATACATGCCAACCTTTGTGATCGATTACAGGTTTTTCAACTGCAAGAGCCCGTGGAGTATCAAGATTGAACTCTCAGATGAGCTTTACTACACAAGAGGCACTTTCCCTGATTTCAGAAGAACGGGAGGACGATGCGAATGAGAAGAGGAAATCAACTCAATCTTACAATACGGGAAGCTATGGAGGGCATAGCTGGGAAGATCCGCATACTATAATGTTTTCCATGGGGCCAAGCAAGAGACCGAAGGACATCAGTAGTCTGGATGGCATGGAATCCCAGGTACTAAATAATCTAGTTATTAGTGCATGGAGCATTATGACTAACATAAGGATACCAGTGTGCATATCTGCATGTTTTCTTGTTTCTCACTCCGTTCCACATAAAGAGTCCTGTTTCTATGCCTATTTTAGCTTTAGAAACAATACATTTCATGTGGAACGGAGGTTGCAATAGGTATCTTTGAGTTTATAACAGCATTTTTGGTTTCTCTGGGAAATGTAGATATTTGCTTGTAAAATTAAATTTAGAACTGATATGTATATATGATTAGTTCTCTTCCAATCTCCTCTGCCATGTGGACAATCTCACTGAGTTACTATAATACTATGTATGTACTCTTCAAAGAAGTATTATACTACTTGTAGAACTGTATGAATGCATTCACCACTTTGATTAACTATAATGTTTGCGATTTCTCTGTAATGAAATTCGTTCTTTCATCAGATTCAGTTTGGCGTGGCTGAAACAATGCTGGAAATGACTTCAATGGACAAGTTGCTTAACATTCCTGAAGATTCCGTGCCTTGTAAGATTCGAGCGAAGCGTGGCTGTGCTACTCATCCCCGCAGTATTGCTGAAAGGGTGAGTCTTCAGTTTCACAAGTATAACTCTTTTGTGGAGCGGTTAATATAAATTCTATGATGTTTGTCGTTTGATATATATAACTAAATGATAGACTTTCTTAAGCACCAAAATTGATAATGTCGGTGGTTAATGTTCTTACTTTGGTTTTATGAGTATTTTTTGTTGTTACTGTGTGTGTCAATTTTGTAATCATCCATCCAAAAGTGCCATTTTTTTATTCGTTTTGATATCAGACCATGACCGCTGTGACTGAGCATCTGAAGTCTTTTGAAGCTTTTCGAATACCAAATGACCTTTACTCCCTAGAACGGCTTAAGTGCGGCTGCAGCTTTTAACTGGAGATTATTAGATGAAGGATTTTGTGTAGATGTTACAAATTATGTGATCTGAATGCAGCCTTATGAGATTATTTTTGGGTTCTACATCTGTGCAGGAAAGAAGAACTAGGATAAGTGGGAAGTTGAAAAAGTTGCATGATCTTGTTCCCAATATGGATAAGGTAATACTATATGTGTTTAATCCCTTATCATTTGCATTGTCTGTGTTGTTTATAATGTGTAAATCATAGATTATTCGCACAATCCAAAGTTCCGTTTCCATCATTTGCCCCGAAAATTTACCCTGTTGCTCTGGAATGATGCAAATTCTGTAATAGTGGATTGATGAACCACTACTACTGCTGTTGGAACTGGAAAACACTACATATTTCATTCTGAGTACGAATCAGAAAATGATTAAATGTTTGTCAAATTAGTGGGGAAGTAGAGAACTATAAATCAAAAAATTATAATTTAGAAGATCACAATATTCCACTTAAACACAAGCCAGTGAAGAAAAAACTAACTTGGATTAAAATAGACTTGTTATTAAAGTTATTGCTATTCAGATGCTCCAAGCTGTAAGATTTTCAATTTTTTTCACTTAACTTCTTTTAAGTTGTTCCAAATAATTGAAGAAGCAGTAGAGAGCAAAATATGAAATGATGTTGAGTAGTACATCAATGTAAGAAATGAGTTCATAGGCACAAAAGAAGTCAGAAATGATGTCAGCGCATCTTGATTTTGATTCCCTTGTGTAACAGATAGGGAAATGTCACCTCCCACTGCATAAAGAAGACAATTCAGGAAATTAGTTCTTAGACAATTCAAGCAAGTTCGAGTAAAAGAGCCTTTTGAGCAAACATTGTTAATAAGAACATAATTCCCCGTGAAACATCATGAGTTTTTTGCTGGTACTAACATCAGCTATTTGTTGCAGCAAACTAGCTATGCTGACATGTTGGATTTGGCTGTGCAACATATTAAGGGCCTTCAAGACCACGTTCAGGTGCGCATTAGCCCCCCGTTGCATTTTAATTACCTTCATTATTCATAGAAGAAAAATAGTAGACAAGCGGAAACTATTATGCTTCGTGTTCTTTTAATGCCGTACTACTAAATTGATGATTCTCGATCATCATGCTGTTCTGAATAAGGTTATGGTCTTAATAATTGAGCTGTACATGATTATATATACGGTTTCCATTCAGCCATGCGTGTAACTGTAGAACTTCGTTACCATTATCATATTTGCTGCTTGTATATACTTCAATGCATTGCGCAAAACGAGAAATGTCTTTGCTTCCTCACGATACTAAATACACGCTCTTGAACCTCCCCAGAAGCTCAACAGGGAGCTAGATAACTGTACGTGTGGATGCCGCAGGCCAAACAATGATTCTGCCGAGGAAAGGAGATAAAGAAAGTATGGCGTGATGCCGGATTGAAGGACAATTTCTGGTGATGCAAAATAGAAATCATGTTTTGCAGGAGTGCAATCTGAAATCAGACTAATGCCATGCAAGCAGGTGAAAATGAACGGCGGAGCTGTACATGCACATCCAAAAGTTCAGAAGGAAAACCTTGATCCTTTTTTCAGTTGTCAGTTTTGTGAAAAAGAAATGTCAAATAACATTGGTTAGACTTCATTAATTTGTTTATCTGATTAGTAGTTGTTTTCAGAGTACTTAGATTGGTACATAGTTCATACTTTTCAACACATGGTTCCGAAGCAAAGTAGCTAATGTACGGGCATAATTCGTTTTTTCAAATAATTCATATGCAGCATCTCGGGTTATCATACGTAGTGTATACTCTGCTACGCTTCAAACATATGATAGATTAAATTTTCCAATTAAGTACTACTAACATTGTGTGTCGGCCCGGAAGCGTAACGGTTTTTGTAGATGGAAGCTCATGCTCCCGGGACTTGAAGAAGTGTTTTTTGCTCGTTGAAGTGCCATCCCTGATCATTGATCCTTTTGAGAGAGTGGCTTCATTCTTTCCTGAAACATATCGTCCTAGAGTATGCGTGTATTTCCACCCTTCTTCTTGCTCTTTATGATCAAAAGCTATACTCTACTACAAATTAGAGTTATTATAAAAATAATAATAATTAAAAGTGTTACATTACATCTAATGTGACACCACCTAAGGTAATACTTGCAAAACTGTTACTTCAGGTGCTAATAATACGAAGTTGAACTACTACGTGGGCATAAACAAATGGATGATGTTTTCAGACCATAACTCTTTTGATGTGAGGGAAGCTACGCCCTGTCTGTGTCACTAAGTGTGTGCAATAACAAATGGGGAGTTTTTTTTAAAGCTTAAAACTACCAACTACCAAATAGAAAGATTAAACTATATATAATGCAAGTTAACTAAAGAGAATAAAGATTATAGTAAGGATACTCAGGGGCATTTGCTTCACATGTTTAGTTAGCTATTGATCTTCTAGTAATGTGCAAATAATAACATTTCCTTGATCACATGTTGTGAAGAGATTGAATCATTGGAGACTATTCTCGTCTCTCACACCAAGAGTATGCCCCCTCAATCATCTTTCACCTCCCTTTGTTCAGATAGGGATGTCGAATACTCAGTATCACCTTTCTAGCCCTTGCCCTAGAAGTTAATCTGCTCGGACCCCAATAGGAAGACTAACTGCGGAGATAACATTACACTCTGGGACCCAACGTGAACACCCACTCTAGACAAAAACATTTGTCTTCTAGAACATTAATGTCTCACTCTTGCTCTCTAAGACCTATTACTAAAGTGCTTTAATTAGTGGCCACATACTTAAGAGATGACTTTGGGAACTAATCTTTGACCTCGATGTAATTTAACCGTAAAGATAATCACAGTGTAGGTGTTGCTCCTATCTACAACCTCACATTGGTAATCAAGAATTTTTCCATTTCGTAATCAAAGCCTAATCCACCTCATCAATTAACGGTCTTGCTTAGTTGTCACCCCTAAACACAATCTTAACATTAACTAATAACCAAAAGGTCGTCGCGGACCACGCACATCTACCTAGGTCGCAACCTAGGTGTATTCTTGGTACTTGTGGCTTCTTTCTGAGTGTCGCAAAGCGTGCATATCTGCACATTCTGCAAGCTGGATGTTCTTTAAGAGCTCAACCATGGGCTGATAGTCACATACCGTGCATATTTGTACGGACAGTGACTGGAGATCTTATTCTCTTTATTCTTCTCTTCACTCGTAATCAAGCTATTTTCTACCACTTTAGTAGTGACATTCATTATTCTATCATTCTTGTGAATGACCTTCTCTTAATGATTTGATCTCTGTTTTGATTACAAAACTTTAATTCTAAACCCGATCCTAGAAGGCATTACCTGTTGGATATATCCAATGATTGAAAAGATGTGACTATAATTAATGAAGCGGTGTGAACATTGTTCATCGCCAATAGACATGTCTACAAGTTTCCAAAGGGTATAAGTCATGAAGAGATGCATTATTTCATCTCAAGCAACTAGTCTATAAATAGA
>JAULKK010000003.1:3911415-3921925 GCA_032355705.1 Rubia peregrina
CTAGCTACTTAATTGTAGTTAGCACGCATTAGGGCTTATAAATATTATCTTTGAGAGGTACGGCGACGACCTCCCACTTAATGTCGCCGAATCTGGCGGCATTGGCGGCGACGCAGATGTTAGGCAACGCAGGAGATAACGTGACATAGAAGGGAGAGCTGTGACTAGACGATGTAGGGCTTGAGCCTCGACGACGGTGGTGAAGACGGGGTGGGGTGGGAGAGGCCGTAGAGGGAGCGCCACAGTGAGTCGCGGAGAGACACCTCCATGTTCCATATGTGTTCGGTGGAAAGAGCCCAGAAAGTGGCGACAGAGAACTCGTTGTAGGATGGGGTTGGGTTTTTTGAGGGGGTTTGGGCTTGGAGGGTGGGAGGCGATGTAGGAGAGGACGGATGCGATAGTGAAGAAGGGGAGAAGGCGGCAAAGGTGGAGGTGAGGAGGGTGGTGGGGGAGGTGGCGTTGAAAAATAACTCTGGTTTAATTAGTAAAATTACAAACAAACAACTATATCAGGAAATAATTCCAGTTTACCTGAAAATTACGCAGAATCTGGTTTTGGGACCAAACAAATCATTTTGTATTTGTTAGGTGCTGAATAGATGCAGTATTGGTCTCGGTGACCAAAAGATGGTATTACGATGTATATTGGGTACCCAAAAAATTTAGTCTTACATAAACTACCACATGTTATCTACCGGGTTCAAATAATTTATTTTAAACCCTTATCTTACCATAAGACAAGGTGAGACAGTCTCACCCAAGTGTTTATATTTTATAAATACATGAACATATTGAATAAGAGTTTGGAAGTATGGATACTTTAAAAATACACACCCAAACTTTATTACATATTATAAACAGGTTAAAATACTTGCATTTTAAGTGTAAACTAGTTCAACTTGGGTTTTATCGGTACGCTTCAACACGTGGGCTGGATACGACACTGCACAAAGCACAATAGGTATGAGCACAATAATGGACCTTAAATTATAGACTAAGTGCATTCATGCCCCCATGGGACCCGAAGGAAGTTCCAAATTCGGAACTCCCTCCCAAGTCGCCCTAAAATTTTCAAAGGCGGTTATAATTCACAACCGTCTTTAATGGGCATCAATTAAAGGCGATTCTATTAGGAAAATTCCTTTAATTGGATGTCTTTATTGGCCTTTATAAAAAGCAACACCCTAGCTTCGATGCCTTAGTAATTTTTTTTCTAACACCCTTTCACTCAGCCGCCACCTCTCTCACTCTCTCACCCAGCCACTGTCTCTACCTCCTTATCTTTCTCTCTCACTCCCTCTCACTTATGCCTCTGTCTCTCTCACTCCCGCCAACGTGCCTCAATCAGCCACAAACCACCACTGGCATCCCTCAATCAGCCACCGCAGACCCCTCCACCGGATCCCTCACCACCGCAGCCCCCCTCTCCCCCGAAACTCTCACCACTGTGTAGCCGCGTCCACTGCATCACCTTTGCCGCCATGCAGCCACATCGTCTCCGCTGCCTAGATAGGCTGCATTGTCACCACCGCATAGCCTCTTCACCTCCGCCGGTCCGCCTTCCGTTCCACTGCGCTAGAAATGTTTGCATATTTTTGTGTGTATGTTTTTTTTGGCTTTTTTGATTCAACAGTTCTTGTTTTAGAGTTGGTGACACTGTGATTTAGGGTTCCCGGCATTGATGTTCTTATGATTCTGTGTTTTAGGTTCCAAATCTACTGTTGTTGGTTGTTGCTCTGCCATATATATGTTATTGTTGTTGTACTGTTTTAGGTTTAAATATCTAGGATTGATTCGCTGCCGGAAACCAATCGGTTTCCAATAGTTTTTTTTGGGACTTCAGAAATAGGTTTTGAATTCGGAACCTATTTCAGACCCTAATAGAAGGTGGTTTTTGAACCGCCTTTGATCGATTCGATCAAAGTCATGACCATAGAAGACACTTTAAAGGGTCTTCTCTGGTTCGATATAACCACCTTTAATCAAGGTTTCTTCACTAGTGGCATATACTCATCAGTTTTTCAAAAATGCACATATACCTCTGGTTCCTTGTTTAGTCCACATATACCCTACCCAATTTTTTCAACGTCGGTCTCCGACTATAGGGGTATATGTGCACTTTCAAAAATATATGGGGTTATATGTGCACTTTCAAAAAAACTCTGGGACATATGTGCACTAAACAAAAAACTTGAACCATGAATGCATTTTACCCTAAATTATATGTAGCGCGAAGGTACGATACGATTACAACACAAACACTTTAAGATTTTAATGAAAAATCTTCTACAGTCCCATTTCCAGAGTAATATTAAGCGCACTGTAACATTCACCCCTGACATGGATGCCAACCAGAGTGAACATGTGGAGAGTGGCCCAAATTTAGATGCTCAAATATTATTTTGAACATTCTAAAAATAAATATGAATTGAAAGGATTTAAAGGGGCTTGTAATAAAAAATCCAAAAAAAGAGTTAATTCACTTTATTCTTTGAGTGTTGATTTATTTTATATATCCTCATCAAGCGAATGTTGATTCCTTTTAACCTATTTCATCAAGGGTAATTTTTAGTTGGAAACTTGTTCTAAACCATTAAACTGTTAGAGGGATTTAAATGTAATTATTTATATAATGGGGTTCACTAATATTTGGGAGATGAGTTGAAATTCTTAAAAGTGTCTGATTGATACGTGGTTTTAACTAGAAAAATAGAAAGTTTAGAGTAAGAGACGGAGTCCAAATGTAAATAATTTTTTCGGGATTAAATATGTGATTATTTTAATTCCGAGTTATAAGAAAATATGAAGGGTTAAAAATATATTTTCCTCCAATTTTTGCTCAACGTGTCTGGCCCAAAAATTCAAGTATAAAACCAATATATTATGTTGATTTTTTTTGGCTAAGTGGAATAATTAAAGAGTGGATGAACTCAAGTTCAACTCCCACAAGCCTAGATTTTTATTGAAATCATTTTAGGTTGGGCTCTCATAATTTGTGCCCAAACGAGCCATTGATGCCGATAAAATTTTACGAGTACCGGCTTTCACCCACATGTCAGTCAAAATTTTACAAGTTGCCCGATAATTTGGGTCCAAATTTCAAGCGAACCAGTGCTTCAAAATATTGGACGGTGTTGGTCCATTTGTGGACCTCCTGGCCCGATCGCCAACTTCGGCCCAAAGTTCCCCAACACCTTTAACCCATACTAGCTATGCCCAAAAATGAAGTAACATTATTTTTTTATCAACAAATTATGGGCTAATCTTCCATAATTTGTGCCCCGGACGGACCATTAAGACCACCTAGGTCCAGACACGAGTTTTCGCTCACATGTCGAAGCCTGACACATTACCAATCATTTGGGTCTAGAATTCAAAATATCGGGCCAGATTGGGTCATTCTTATCCTTCCAGCTTAGCTGCCAACTTTGGTCCCTAGTTCACGAGCTTTATTAGCCCAAACTCATTATGTCTAGAAATGAAGTAATACTACATGAATTTGGGAGATGTTGTGGTTTTGGGGTCCCTAAATTCTTAAGTTTCGATTAGTTGAGTTTATTTTCAAAACAAATAGATTAAATTCATCATAAATAAGCTAAACTCAGTACAAAGAAGTTAAGTCATCAAAAATAAATTAAATTTAACAAAACTAAGTTGAATTCAACACTAATAAGTTAATTTCATCATAAATAAATTCAGTTCCAAGATTATTTTTCTATTCAAATGATAAATAACATCATTCCATCATAACATGGTTATTATTGCTATTATGAATAACATACATATTATTAGGTATACTTATTTTTATCAATTGCAAGTGCCAATTCAGTTCTGTTAAATTTTCTCACTTCAATTCACTTTAGTTATGTTCGTTTGTATTTTATAAGGGTGACAAATGGGCGAACATATCAAATATGAGTAAGATAATATGAGTAATAAAAAATATGGTCATGACCCATTTTCGGCGCACAAAAATGGGTCGGATGAAACCCGTGGGTCAAAAATCATTCCCCCCTTATGATTCTCCTATTTTATGCTAACTGTTTTTGTTTGATTTTGGAACAAGGAACACGTGCCCACTGTGATTCGTCATAACCCAACATTTGAAGAGAAGGGGACATACCCCTCGAGATAATTTGGTACTTGTTGGCTTGTTTTATAATGATAATATATGTCATTTGAAAAACTAAGTCACCCGTGGGCATTTACCATATCAGTAAGATATTATCCGCGAGTCACCTGTTACCCACTCCAACCCGATATGATCCAAAACTACCCATTGATTCACCTATCATCCACCTAACCCAGTCCAATACAATAATTTTAATTTAATATTTGAACTATTAATCTAATAAGTTAGCTATCCAATAACTCCAATCCAATAAATTTTAAATATGTAAATAAATAAAATCAATTTATTAGATAATTCAACCGATTTAACACTCCTAAAAAATAGGATTTTCGTCTCAAACTTAAGCATTTTTATTACTCATTAATTTGATCAAATTGGTTGTGATTGTGACCATACAATCCCTCATATTACATGTGATTATGTCACATTACCTAAATAAACATTTCTCAGTATTTTCAATTTATGCATAAACATATTTGAATGTTAAATATGGCATTTTAAACCACGCAAGATCAAAATTTACACATAAACATGTTGGAAATTCATGTAACATTATTTATGATCAATAAAACTTAACAACCAAAACTAAATATAATATGAACATATCATTAATTAATATTTTAATTTGTGATAACATTAATTATAAATCGACATTTATTTTCATAAACTCGACGACAATCTATAAAAGATCGACATTTCTTTTCACAATCTCGACATCAATCTATAAAGATCGACATGAATCCATCATTTATAGTATTGTACTTAACACTCTTAATGTAATGCTAATGATTTAAATTAACAAGCATGTATCCCACGACACATATTATATTGTACAGTTGAAAACCACACTACTTTTATTTCAACATATTTATTTTTAATAATATAAAAGGTTAATTTTAAAAAATTGAAAATCATTTGTAATAGTAATAAATAATTAAAAGTAACATCTTGGGCCCACTTTGAAAGAAAAAAAATAAATGTCAGAGACGCTGACTATTTAGGTGGTGGGGGTGGTTTGGGGAGGGTAATGAAGAGGGCATGAGGAGGTTGATGGTGGTTGGTGGGTTGTGGTTTTGTTGGATCAACGTGCCCAATCTAATAAAAGGCGTATGTATATGTATTATGATAAAATCCAACCCATTTATTAATGAGTTGTGACGAGTTGCATTATCAACCCATTTACTGCCCGTTAACTCAACTGATCCAACGGGTTAAAACTAATTTTAATTAATGGATCGTTACTATTTCATTTGATGATTCATTACTCAGATTAATTAATAAATTACGTATTGTGAATTTATCTAATCATTATTAAATTAACTTAATCTATAAGGATCTAACAATTAACTCATTATAAAAGCTAATCACCATGTACAATGCACGTGGCCCTTCTATGTACCATTATCAGTACCCCTTTATTAGGGATGTTGGTGTTACATATCTCCCTATGATCCATCTCTTCTAACATTGTGACCATTCATTTGGGACAACCCCCCCTCGAATATCCTGACTTGTTTGAGATTATTGGTATGCCAAAACACGCACCCTCTAACATCTGTCACTTGAGACGCCTTGACCCATCATTTGGATATGGAAAACACATGCCATATATACATTGCTTTGGACATTGTGCCCACCGTTTGAATATTGGGGTACGTGTTCCCCATATGATTAATCATTTAGGACATGGGGTATAGTGATCCCCCGTTAGGAATAATAGGGCACATGGCCCAGCCGTGATCTGTTGCTTGAGATATCGTGACCCATCATATAGGACATGACATGTCACCCATTTGATATGTTGTTTGGGATGAAATGACTTGTTTGAGATAAAAGGGCACATGCCCCTCGTGATTAATTGCTTGAGATGTCTTGATTCGTCGTTTGGAAGTTGGGGGGACATGTGTCACACTGTGGTATGTTGCTTGGAACATCACGACTCATCATCTTTGACAGAAGTAGTCATCGCTTAGTACTCTTTGTCTGATCATTTGGAATAAGGGGGTATGTGCCCCCTATAATCTGTCACTTAGGAAATCATGACCCCTTGTCCGCTTGTGAGTCGTTGCTTGTGAGTTGGAACGTCTTGAGGCTCTCTGATAATTACTCGACTCCTACTTATGCTAACCATATTTGTTTAAATTTATCGTTTGCAACAAGGAGCAAGTGTCCCCTGTGATTTGTCGTAACCTATAATTTGAATATGGGCATGTGTCTCATGCAATCGATTGTTGATAAAGAGGAGGAGACGTACCACCTCGTGATATTTTCATACTTGATGAGTCATTTTTATCACGATTGTGTGAAAATTGAGTCACCCGTGATCCAACTCGGGAAAAAGATGAGTTCATTTACATTTTTTATAAGAAATTATCTATGAATCATCTATCACCCACTCCAACTTGATATGATCTAAAACTACCCATTGGTTCACCTATCACCTATCACCTATCACCTATCACCTATCACCCAACCCAACCTAATACAATATTTAAAGCTATCATTTGAATTTTAATTCAATAAGTTAGTTATTATATAACTTCGATCCAATACATTAAAAAATAGTATAAATAAATAAAATCATTCCATTCAATAACCCATTCTGTTTGACACCCTTAAAAAATAATACGATTTCTGCCCAAAACTAAAGTGTTTTTAATTTATTCAAATTGGTTGACTGTGATCGTGGCCATAAAAATTATCATACCACATTACCTAAATATACAGTTCTCATATTTTAAGTTATGTATAATATGGTATTTTAAACCACGCAACATCAAGATTCACACCAAAACATGTTGAAATTCATGTAACATCATTTACAATCAATAAAATTGAGCAATTTAAAAAATATTATGAACATGCCATTAATTATTATTTTATGCAATAAGGTTTATTATAATTCGACATCTATCTTCATAAACTCAACATCAATAAAAAATCGTCATATATCCATCATTTATACTAGTGTATTAAAATCTCTTGATATAATGCTAATAAATAAAATTAATAAATACGTATCATAATAGTTTAAGATACATCCCATCACACATATTATATTATACATTTTTAATATATAAAAAAATAATTTAAAAAGATTGAAAATCAATGTAATAATAAATAATTAAAAGTAACATCTTGGGCCCACTTTGAAAGCCCAAATGAAAAAAATTCAGTGCCAAAGACGCCGGCTGTCTTCCCTCCCAATTTCCGCCATTTCCCGCCTCCGAAACCTCTTATTTAAAATTCCCCTCCCTCCATTCCCATTCCCGAATCCACATCTAGGGTTTCTCTCTTTCTCTCTCACACACTCGCTTTCTCTCTCTCACACACTTCTCTTCCTCCTCCGCCATGAAATCCAGAACCAGATGCTGCAGCATGAGATCCACCACCGCCACTACTGCCGCCGCCAACGCAGCGACACCGTTCTACCTGAAGCCGGGAGCCCTAGCCCAGCTGAGGAACTCGAAGATCACCGCGAAGTCCGTCGCAAAGGAGCGGAAGGCTCTGCTCACGGAGCTGGCGCTGGCGGCGGCGGCGGCGGCTCCCATCTCGCCGCCGCAGACTAGCTATGAGTCCATGGAGGCGATTCCGTTCTTCGGCTCGCGATCTAAGGTCCGTCACCCGAGATGCCTCGTACGGAAGAAGCTCGTCCCCATGGCGCCGGTGTTTGCAGATTGAATCTCTCTTTTGTGTGTGGGTTTGTAAGTGTAGAATTGTGGGATTTTCTGTAATTTAATTACATCCCCAGTATACCTGATCAATTATTAAATTATGAATTGAATAAAGGAACTGTCTATGCTGGATTTGGTGATGAATTGAATTGAAGGAGTAATTGTTGTGAAACCCTAATTTATTTAAGGGTGTGGGATTATCAGCTTCTGTATTTGGGTGAATTTTGTGGCTGTGGGGAATAGTAGGAAACTATCTTGGGACTATAAATTAGGTTCAGTAGTCTGGATTTCCATGTCCTAATCTGGTGAAGGGCATAATCTAGACTATTTTTTGGTGGAAATTAGGAGATTCTGGCTTAGATCATGAGGGGTTTCGCTGTGTTTTTCTAGCATTTTCAGATAGTGTTGCATTCTAATGTTGTCACCAAGAAGCTCTTTTTGCAAACTTCGCAAGTATGGAGTTCGCTTCATATTAGTTTAGTTCAGTTAAGTTAAAAAGAACATGGTCTGAATCATATTCAGAATGAGTAGTATGCACTCCTTATAATGTGTTGTGCGAGACTTAATCGAGCTTGAGTAATGTGTATACCCTATAGAGTCACATGGATGGATGGCGAAAAACAGAGATGACAATGAGCTTTGTATCGAGTTTTCATCAATGTTTTTAAGTTCTGGATCCTATGTACTAGGATAGTTTATGGAGTACAATCAGGATTGTAATATGACACAAATACACATCTAGATGGCGATCCTGACAGTTATTGTATAAGGAGAGGAATGGAGAAAAGGGGCTACATTTCCCTCTTGAGAATGAATCATCTTATTATCATCTAAAGAGAAGAGAAAGATCATGGCATATTAGTTAGATGATAAGAAATTCATTGCACTATACATATATCAGATTCAGATCCAACGATTCTACGATCTAAATTAGCAAAAGCATTCTATAATATGATCCAACGATCCCAATCCTACCCCAAAAGCGATCTTGCATAGAATCCCAATTCTATAAGTATTGGTATTACTATACAAGTATCATTACAAGGGAGTTTAGAAACAAGCATCTAAAGATGAATGAACACAATTGTATGGTCAAAATGCAAAGCGCTTCTTCACATCAAATGCAAACAATTTGAATTGTATACTCTAATCAACCAATACTAGTAATACACTTAATCATCACCATCATCAAGCACATATAACTCATTGAAAATGATACACTTGTAGCACAACAAAAATCAATATACAACAAAACACAAACACACGCATCTATTCCAGCGCATTGGCACCAGAAACAATCTCCAAGATCTCCCCTGTGATCTTCGCCTGGCGCCGCCTGTTGTACACAATGGACAGCGACTTCTTCAGCTCGCTCGCGTTATCCGTGGCATTGCTCATGGCGGTCATCCTCGCCGCGAGCTCACTCGCCAGGGACTCCTGCAACGACCTCAAGATCTGGCTGTTGAGATACAGGGGAAGCAGAGCATCGAGAATCAGAGCGGGATCCTGCTCAAACTGCAGAATCGGTGAAAAATCAGCCGTTTGAGTCCTCATCACATCTCTTTCTACAGTCAGCTTCCCTTCTTTCGTCGTCAGTCGGAAAAACTCGTCCTCCGCCGCATCAACGCAGGTGCCGTTGATGTCGCAGATTTCGCCCTTGGGAGACAGGGGAAGCAGAGTATGGATCACCGGTTCTGCTTTCACTAAGGACACGAATTTGGTGTATAAAAGTTCGACTTTATCGACTTCTTCGGAGACGAAGAGGGAGAACACATCGTCGGCGATGGCCTGAGCTTCCTTCGACGTCGGAACGTTGGTTCCTTCGAGGAACTTATCCACCGGAATATACGGCCGCCGGAAGAAGTAGGAGTTCCCCTTCTTTCCGACGCTGACTACGATGTAGTCTAATCCGAGGTCTTTAAGCTCCTTGATTCTGGCTTCTGCCTTCTTGATGATCTGGTTGTTGAACCCGCCGCAGAGGCCGCGGTCGCCGGTGACGACGACGAGGGCTACCTTCTTCACCGGCCGGACTTTGGTGAGCGGCACGTCGATGTCCTCCGTCTGGAGCTGCTCGTTGATGTTGTAGAGCACCTCCACGAGGGTCTCGGAGAAGGGCCGCGCGTTCACCACCGCCTCCTGGGCTCGCCGGACCTTCGCCGCCGCGACCAGCTTCATCGCCTCCGTGATCTTCTGCGTGTTCTTCACGGACCCGATCCGCTCCCGGAGCTCTCGGAGGTTGCAGTGGACGGTGAAGGAGGAGGATCGGGAGCTGGCGGCGGAGGCGGTGGTAGCGGGGAGCTGCGCCGGGGCGACGGCAGAGCGGAAGGAGAGGGCGGAGGAGCACGACATGGCGGCGGTTGAGTTCCGGGGAGCTCTGCAACAATGGTGGTTTGGGGGAAACGTATGGTGTTACTGTGTGAGTGCGTGTTTTTATGTGTGTTTTCGGGGATTGGAATGAGAGGTGGAGGGAGAAAGAGAGGCATTTTTGGATGAGGTTTTGGGATAACGATTTGTTTTTTGAGTGTTGGAGATTTTGCGGTTTTGAGTTTTGATTTAAGGCATTAACGTTAAAAAAGGAGGGAAATACTATCATTCCTTTGGTGGGAAAAGTCTATCCGATTGACTATTCATATTGAATCTAAGCCAAATCTTCGCTTCGTCCCAATAAAGATTACCCAATTTTATTTTTCTACTTGTCCCATTA
>JAULKK010000003.1:3936827-3948543 GCA_032355705.1 Rubia peregrina
TGATATTTAGAAACTACTTGTTACGACGAATTGAACAATACCACATATGTATATATTATTGCTCATATATCTATTCAAATATGTGGTCAAACTTTGATTGAGAATAGTGTCAAAAAAGCAAATGTGTAATTTAGGTTGGGACAGAGGTAGTATTAAAATTTTATAATGCAACATGCATTAGTTATAAGTTTATGACCCTGATTAATACAACCCAAAATTTTTATTTGTATTCCTTCTAATTTCCAATTTAAACATTGGTCTTTTTATAACTTATGGAAAGACCGTTTTTCAAGAGACAAACTTAAATTTAATTCAGTTCACTTTATTTTATTTTATTTGTTTACTTTCATTTAAGAAAATCAGTTTAATTAATCCTATTATTACTATTAAGTTAATTTAACTTTTTCTTTATATACTCCTTCCATTTCATTTTAAACTGCATACTTTCCTTTTAGTATATCTCATCATAAGTTGTACACTTTTCAAATTTAGAAACATTACAACAAAATTTTATACCAAAAGATAAATATTAGTTACTATTTTATATCAAAAATTAAATCTTAGTTATTTTGGGCTCAATTGGACCTAATTACAAAACTCTAATTCCACTATATCATGTTGTCCACCATAAACATAAACACAATCAAAATCCAAACATTATAATCTATGTTGCTTCAAATGCTTGTAACCATCCACTTCTTCCTTTCCCACATGTGAACTTCACCAAGGCGGCGGGAGGAGACAAAGACGACGAGGAGGCAAGGACGACGATGCGAGGAGGGAAGAATAGTGAGGACAACGAGAAGGCGGGTGGAGGCGACTATGGGAATTTCTCTAATTTATAACGGGTAAAGTGGGTTTGATGAATTTATTTGTAAATTTGGTCATGATAAGTAATGGGTAAATTGTAAATTTATTGTTGGTGGTGATTAGTGTGGCTGATACTTGTTTGATGGTGGGTAAAAGGTGGTAATAGTGGGTGGTATTGGGTGTTGGTGAAGGCAGAAGGGTAATAGATCCTTTTTACACCTTCAGAAATTTTGAGATATTTTTTCTCCCTCTGTAGTTTAATTTGAAACAGAGGGAGTATTTTACTTAGAGAGTGTCTCATGTCAGATCGCTTATCGGTTAGATTAATCATAGAAAACTTCACACACACACACACCCAAGTGAAATGAATGGATCAAAATACAAAGGTTGGACCTGAAGAGGCGTTAAAACTCTTTCTTGAGTATATCCGTAACCCGAAATGAAGTGGAAACATAACTACCAAGAAATCATAAGCCACTAATTTTTTGACGGAGGAATGGTCAATATGTTTCACCTTCTTGTGAGCAACATGATTTTGACACAGGAAAATTGTGATGTTGTTATCACAGAACATAAAAGATGATCCAACAAGCGCAAAATGAAGATCTTTGAGCAAGTGTGACGACCAAACAAATTCAGCACTAGTGTTGGCCATGACACGGCACACAAATCCGGAACTGGAGTGAGGCACCTTAGATTGTTTCTTGGTGCTCCAGGTCGAGTGACGAGTTTCAAGACACCAAGCCGAATCAGCATCATTGTAACTGATGTGCACCTTATTGCATGTCTTAACCAATGCATTTGACACATTTGTTATCATGTTTGTTTGGTTGATTGCTATTTTTAGTTGGGTTTATATTACAAAGGGTTTAGATGATCGTGGTTTTTTTATCTAAATTCTGACTTTGTAGACTTAATATAATTTAATGGACACTATGTCCTCACAAGCACCTAGATCTTCTTTTGTGAGCTTACTAGTAGGTTTTTCGTTAGGACGTCAGCATTATTCTGTAGAAGGTCATCCGCAAGGGTGGTAGAAGATATTTGAAGGTCATTCGCAAGAATGGAAGAATATATTGAAGGTCATTCACAAAGATGGTAGTAGACAGAAGGCCACAAACCAAAAGCGTGGTAGCAGATGGAATTTAGCCGGGAAAAGTCATAATTGGAGTTCAACAATGTCAAAAGCGGAAGGATGCAACAACCAGAACGAACAAGCCAACCAGTCGACCAGCAAACACCAATCGGCACAAGCCAGACCCTTCAGCATGAACCATCCCTTCTAGCACGTTTTATGCCAGAGGCCCGACACAGACTGTGTCTTCCAGCACGGGTCGTGCCACAACCTCTTGGCACGGATCGTTTGGCACCAGCCGGTCTGTTTCACCAATATCATTCATGAGGCTAAGTATGGACACCGACTGTGCTTTTTTTCATAGCGCATTTTGTTTCAAATCCAAACATGCAAAGACTAGTCAACGGGGTGCAAAGGACGACACGGCCCTCGACATTCAAATGATCAAGAAATGCTATCAGCCGATAGCCCGCGCCAAACGACATGGGGCGCACAATTCAAAAGTTTAAGTGGAGCATCAGCTGACGGCCCATGCCGACCGACATGGCCCATGTCAGCACGAGGTTACATGGCTCATGACAGGGCATACGGGTTATCTCAGCACAGGGCTACCTGGCCGGCATGGCCCGTGCCCAATTGTGCAGCCCGTGTCGTTTGTGGTTGTTAGGTTTTTGGCTTATTTTGGGCCTTTTTCAAGGCCTAATTCCCTACCACTGTACTCCCTATGTCCCATTCTAAATTGTTTATTTACTTTTTAAGAGTCAAACTTTGTAAAATTTGACCCTAAATATAAATTAGTATGTAAATAATAAATATATCATGTGAGATATTGTTAGATTTGTCTTAACATCTATTTTTTAATAATCAAATTTTCGACATTATTATAAGTATCTAGAGATATTTACGGTCAAACATGCTCATTGAAGACCATAAAAAAGTAAATAAGCAATTTAGGGTGGGACAGAGGGAGTATATATCAACCTATGTCTACTAGGGTTGAATTTGTGCTCATTTTAGACCCTTAAGAGTAGGGTAGAGAGAGAAAGAAGCTCTTCCTTCTATCTACAAATCTTTTCTCTTCTTCTCTTTATTATTTTTTTTGCCCAAAGGCATTGAATCCAATGAAATATTTGGATTCAATGTTTAGGGAGTAGTTAATTAACTTGGGGTTTGTATTTTTATTCATGATTTTGGTGTTTGTTTTGGGAGATTCTATAGATCTGCCTATTTCTATGTGTTTATGATTATTATGTTGGCTTCTTCTTCATGTTCTTATTAATTGCATGATTGTCACACTAAGGTTGGCACACACCATAGTCTACTTTCATGTTGGCGAACTTATTGATATCCCACCGGGGAAGGAAACCTAGATGTGCTTGGGGTAACGAGTCTGGGACCGTATGGGTTTTTGCATGTGGGTCATTGAGTCAACGTTACGTTCGACCATACACTAGTCTTAGCCAAAAAAAATTGGCCTGAAGGGTTACAGATAGAGATAGGGTTAGTAACCCTGGAGCCATCGATAAGGTGCTTCACCCCCATTTTCCTTTGTAGGCCTAGGGAGAAGCATATATGGTGCAGTGCCTGGAAGTAATCGTACGGGGGAGATTCAGATCTGCACAACAAGCAGGGTCGTTGTTGCACTCCCCTAATTACGGAGGTGGTGCCAATGGAAAATTACATGTGCACCATATGTGACAAGTATGGGGAAGTGTTGAGCATCGACCACACCAAGTGTCATAAATACTAGATTAGGCTTGTACATTTTGTATGTGGTTGAATCGAGGATCAAAACTTAACACCGATCATGCTACACAAATGCCCCCCTAGTGCTAGTCTATTATAGTTTCATTCTCTAGTGTTTTCGCATGTTCGTAGTTGTTAGTACCCCCCCCCCCCCAATCCTGTTTTAGTAATACTAGCTATTCCTAGTACGTGGTCAGATTGACGACCCAATCGCACCTATGTGTAGTTAACTTTTAGATTCCTAACATCTATGTGGACGACCCCAGTCTTGCCACTATCTACCCCAAAGGTAGTATAGTAGTAGGAACAGGAGCAACAATATAAATTTCTATCTTTGATCCTTAATAGTCCTCCTCTCAATTTTAATGATGTCGGGAGGGGGCAGGTCAGTAACCAAGACCTCAAAGGATCAATGAGATGAAAAGTGAAACCATGATGAATAATACCTCTTACATAACAAAGAATGTGAGTGGCTACTAAAAAGTGATCATCGTGAGAATCCTGGAGAAACTGGTTGACAGAGTTAACTGCAAAAGCCAAATCTGGACAAGTGATAGTAAGGTATTGAAGAGCACCAACCAAGGAGTGGTAGAGGGTGGGGTTCGCAAACTGCCCATTAGAAATGCTATGAACCTGGAACAATGGTAGAAAAGGCGTAGTGATAGGCTATAATTCTTAGAATAATTTAAAGTATTTATTTTCACACATATGGTGTAATTATGTAATCATGTGATGCTCAAAGAAATGAAAGAATTATGAATTTGAAGACTTGAATACACACCGTTAGACCCGAAATGAAGAATTGGAGATCAAAAGTAGGAGAACAGAGATGAACAAGAGAGAAAATCGTTAATCTATATGACACCAAGCATATGCGGCAAGTTTCCGGAGCCACAACGGCACATGAAGGTACGTGCAACTCGTAGAAACGGCTATTGGGCAGTGCGGCCGTTGCAGGGAATTCCAATCAATAATGGGATTCAAGTCATTGACTTTTGTGGGTTGAATTCTGTATTTTGGTAATTTTTGGATTTGTTCATGAATTTCATTCTTGATAAGATTATATTTCCTATTCTCATTAGAAGAATATTTAGTTTCCTATTGTTTTTATAAGAATGAGTTTTCCATTATTAACAGGAGAATATTTTATTTTTCAAATATGTTTTAAGATAATTCTAATTAGGAGAACTCTATATTATTTAGGTAGAGTTCCTGTATTTGCAAGAATATATTTCTATAGTTATTATTAGAATAATTAGTTTTAGATTAGGAAATATTTATTCTTTTCTACCTAGTTGTCTATTAATTAGAAATAGGACATATATTGTCATAATAGAAGAGGATTCCATTCGAGATGTAGCATAGAATTTCTCACTTAAAAATCATGTCTACCTTTTGTAACATGTTTTTTTAGATTTATTCATCAATGGAGAACTAACTTCTTAGTTTCATCCGACGATTGAAACAATCACTAAATACAATTTGAGGTTTAAGAATTAATCAGGTTCTATTCATTCACATATATTGTAATGAATTATCTTGCGGCTATATTTGATTGGATTATATTGATTTATCTTTCCCGGTCATCTAGGTTTATAAAAAAAATTCATAATGTGATACGTAGTAACTTAGTAGGTCATGTGTCTGTAGAAAATTGATGACCTTTTATCAGATAATGATAGATAATTCAAATTGCACAGACATTGATAACTTGGTTCACCGGGTCATGTACCTTAAATAATTCCATATCGCAAAGCTATTGTTAACTGAATCGTGATTTGAGATTACCATGGGTGATTCCAATTAATCAATAACGGTATTAATAAGATATATGTTCATGAACCTAACAAGGGTTGGAGCCAAAACTCCCCCTCAGACTGACGACCACGATGTTATTTTGCACTCGGGCCGAAGACTAGCATCCAAAGGAAGATCTTAGAAACCAATTTTAGCTTTGAATTACACTTCCGTTCCAAGTACAGTTATGACATATTAATAAATGGTAACTCCATTATGGTAAGACAACTATTTTTACAAGGAAATTAAGTATTGGGCAAAATATACTTCTAACTCTAATTTTTGGAAAAAATGCTAATGGGTGTGTTTGGCAGGGCTTATAAGTGTTTTACTTATAAGCTAAGCATTTTTTTGGTGTTTGGTAACTGCTAAAAAAGGGCTTATTTAAAAAGTAGAAGCTATTTTAGGGGGGAAAGCGGAAGCAGGTCTCCCCCTGCTTTCAAAATAAGCTAAAATAAGCTAGATTTGCTTATAAACACAGTTATGCCAAACACACCCAGTGTAACCTACAAATTGAGTAATTGACACCACGCCAGCCACCGCACCCTACTAGTCACCTCACCTTCACCGAGCCACCCACCAGCCTACCCAAACCTTTGCCTTAGCAACTCCGCTCACCCATCTCTCCTGCGACCACGCCCAGCCCACCCACATTTCACCCAAACCACCGCCTCATCACCCGCACCATACCCACCACCACAGCTCCGCCCCACACCTCACTCACCACCACAGCCCACCCAAATGCAAGCTGCCCCATCACCACTTCATCGCACATCGAATTTAAATATCTTCTCTGAATTTGACCACGCCACTGGAAAATATGTACATCATGGCCAAATCGCATGGCATTAGAGAAGATGTGAAGCAAAGAAGAAAGAATGGGGGATTTCCCATTTTGTACACGAGTCAGGCAACAACTATGAAATGGCAAAGTTGTGAACACCCGTTCGAGAAGACAACGATGCAGGTCAAATAAAAAAGCCAATTGACCTAGAGGCATTAATAGCTTTGCCATTGAGGAACAATCGCACCTGCAGAAGCTCACCAGTAGGGTGACATGTTAATATAAGTACAGTACAAAGATCAATAGTAAACAAGCAAGTGAGAAGCCACACAAATGTTGTGCATCCGAGTTTAACCGTGGCATGCAAAGAATCAAGGCTAGAGTGGTGTCTAGTAAACTGGAATGCGACATGATGTTCAAGAACGTGCACAATGTCATCCACATAGACGAGAAGTGGTTCTATCTAACAGAGGCAACAACCAGGTACATTCTAGCTCCCGACAAACCAGAACCATGTATGACGACACAAAGTAAGCATTGCATTTCCAAGCTCATGTTTTTATGTGCTTTGAGTAGACCTATCTTTGATTTAGATGGTAATGTCAAGTTCGATGGTAAGATAGGAATGTTTCCTTATGTAGAGTACATAGCAGCCAAGTACATAACTGTTAATCGACCTAGAAAAACAATGGTTCTAACACCTATTCAGTCCATCACTCGGGAGGTTATTAGGCACAAACTAATTCTCGAAGTCATACCAGCAATAAAGGCAAAATGGCAAAGTTGGGAAAGTAAGCAAATATTCATACAACATGATAATGCCCTTAGCCATATTTATGCAACTGATCCAGAATTTACAGGAGCTGCCACCTCAGATGGATTTAACATTTAGTTAGTATGCCAAACATCTAAATCACCCGACCTTAATATTCTAGACTTGGTTTTTTTTTGCCTCAATACAAAGTTTGCAACACCAAAACCCAAGTACTACCCTTGAAGGCCCACTACATGGTGTATATGATGCTTTTGAAAGAGAAGACCCGAACGTTATTGACTTGATTTTCATTAGCTTGCAAAATGTTATGGTGGAAATTATGAAGCGCATGGGTGGGAATGTGTTTAAACTTTCACATGTGGGTAAAGATTGGTTAAGGAGATTGGGATTGCTGCCCAACAATCTGATTGTTGATTCTGAGCTAGTGAGGAGCTGTTTACATTTCATGGTGTGAATAGGGAGGACAAGGAAAGTGCAGGTTCTGCTCATAAGTATGGAAATGGCTAACTAATGTAAGGAAAATCATACTTTTGTAGGGATGTGCTTCTAGAAATAGTTCGAGGGTAAACATACAATATCTTTTGTGCAAGTAAGTTTATAGGGCAATCTTGTAAAAGTTGGGAAGACTAAAATCCCTTTTGAATGAAGTTTTTAAATCTTTTTTTTAAAATATGCAATGCATGGAGGTAAAATCCCAAAAGTCCAGAATGTAAACAACATAAATGGCAGGTCAAGCATACACAATGAATAACAACGACGAAGGGACAAACACTGCAATGACGCCATCTAAATGTTTTTTTTAAAAATGGTTGTTGCCTAAGTGTTTATAAAATATAGATATCATCACAGGTGGAAGCTACTAGATAGGGTCGTTTGCACAAATAATTTTATAGTTGTTTTCAATCACATAATGCCCCCCCCCCCCGCACCAAGTTTAGATCGGTTCACGGACTAATAAGCATGGCTACATTTATTTTATGAAACAGAATCACATGTTTATTGCTCCATTTTTCCCCAGGTCGAACACATGCCCCTCCAAGTTTAGTGCACATAAAACACACATAATTATGGATGCACATTTAAATTATAACTAATAAACATAGTTGCTACCTTAGAAAAAGGATAGACACACCCTCAGCTCAGTAAAAAAATCATTCCACTAATAACTCGGGTTCACATTATGCACCTCTCTGCACATAACAAGTAAAATAATCAGTGACTAGTCAACGAAATTAGCATACTCGGGTTCTGATGACTCGAATTAAAGTTCTGCATCATCATACACAGCCTTATTGTATAGATCATACATTTCACATCGTATGGCTGACGTTGCATTGTCTTGCCTCATCCATGGTCTGGCCTCTTCAGGTGGTTCATATTTTGGCAAATTCCCATGGTATAACGTTGCACTAGTTTCGAAGAAGCCTGGTTCACCATACTTGGGGTACTCATTTCCTTTGAAGTAAACTAAGGGGTGAGGGTCAAACTCAGAATCGAAATCGGACTGGGCCTCTAACTCAGGGTTGGGATGCCCAGATTCTGAACTGGGATCGAACTGGGGCTGTGACTCAACATTGACTTGTGCATATTCAGATTCGGGATCAAATAGGGATTGTGACTCAAGATTGACATGTATAGATTCTGATTCAGGAATAGATAGGGGTTGTGAGTCTTTCCAGTCGAAGGGTGAGAAGTTAATGGGACTGAAATGGGTGGCAATATGGGTATCCCAACGGGTGTCTGAATCCGTTCAAGCCAAAGAACCATGTCCTTGAACAAGATCTGGTGAGGGTTGTGAGTGTGATGCAATTGAACTAAGAGCATGACATGATTCTATTAGTGACTCAAAATTAACATCATTAAAGGGTTGGCTAGGGGCTAATGGTTCCTGCCTGTCCAAAACCCTATCCCTATGTGCCATGAGTAAACAGATCGGCAGAGAGAGAAGACGAGGATTTCAACAAAACATTGACAAACTAGGGAACAGCGATGAACAACAACAAATTGGCATAAAGTGAACATGCACATGTGAAAAGGCAAGAAAATATACAAAGGTTAAAGAGAATCAACTCAATCTAAACAAAATAATCTCATAACAACATATAATGTGCTTCAAATGGTGTTAAAAAATACAACAACAGTATGAACACGCATGGAATAAATCCTAAGGCAGTAATTAATGTGTCAAAACTCCCTGATCTAGAGTAGAATCGACCATGCACAACAATAATATTGGTAAAAACATAAAATACAGTTTCATCAACTAAAAGGCAAGCATAATCTTCAATAACCACAGTTAGGAGACCTCAAAATACATGAAAATCGGAGAAATCGTTACAAATTTGGGATTACTGCATAAAAATGAGAGCAAACATTCAATCAACCGAAGAAAAATGGAAGCAAGGTTCAGATCTGAAAGGGGAATGAAAATGCACAGAATAAAATCAAAGAGATAACACACTAATCAAGTGAGCAAGCGCAAAGAATACCATAATTTATAAAGAACGTGAACTTAAAACATCAAAACATGACCAATCGAAGCTTAAATTATGTGTGTACTACTCAGTCGGACTCAACAACAACAATAGAAGGATGATTGTTCACAAACAAAACCCAAGAATCAAGAACACGATGATCGCTTTAAAAAAAACCCCAAATTTTCCAAACAAGAAAAGTTGTGATAAACGTCGAAATCAAAAAAAAAAATTAACACCAAAATACACAACGAAATACACACAATGGAGCACAGAGGAAGACAAAAACAGCTAGGGTTTTCAGAGGGTGTTAGAGAGAAAAGAGAGGATTCGGGAGAGGATAAGAGAAAATTGAGTGTTAAAAGATAATTCCAGAGAGGTAAGTGGAGTGTTTTTTTTTATGAAGTGGAGCGTTGGAATGGGGAAAAAGTAACCCCATGTGATCTGTGTCAGGCGTCTGGGATTTTCAAATTTAATCCCACGCCTCCCACTGAAACATCACCACGTGGAAAGGGAGAGATTCTCATGTTAATTAATCAGCCAAAAGGCTATAAATAGACAAGGGCCCAGGAGTATTTTTGAGTTTTCATTTCAAGTCATATGGGCTGCATATGACAATTTCAAATGTTGTGCAATTTGGGTTAGGACAACCAAAAATAGAGAGTGCACAGTTTAACCCACTAAGAGAGTAGTAGAATGTTGATTTTCAATTAGTTTAAACTTCAATAATCGTTGACTATTTTTTGAACACAAGGTCAATTCAGAGATACTCCCTCCGTCCCATAACTTTTGGCCTACTTTTTGGTCAACTTTCTCATGTCATGTTTGACCATCAATAACTTTAATTACAGATATTAATAATACATTAAAATTTGATATTTAGAAACTAGAGTCTAACAATATCTCACATGATGATATTAGAGTCTTGTTACTAATTGAAATTTATGGTCAAACATGGCCTGAAAAAGTTGGCCAAAAAGTAAGCCAAAAGTTCTGGGACGGATGGAGTGTTGTATTAATTCAATATCCAAGTTCCAAGGGACTTCTGTAATTTGCCCTTTACAATTCACATAAGCTACGCAAAATGTGTTTTTAAAACATTATTGGGAGAAAAGGACCTATTACAACTTACAAGTGTACAGTCAACTTACACCTGTAAAGCAAATATCTGACCAAGGAAAAGATACCCATCAAAGCCAAATACTGGCTGAAGCAATATCCTGTCTGTTTAAATATTTATCTGCAATCCCAGTCGGCTCAGACGCTTAATTTTACTGGCATCTTTCACAATTTGGTCAAGCAATCCTTCATGTTTAAGATCCAATAATCTCAAAAGTTGGCCGCAAGCTTCAGGAAATTGATCATCTCTGAAGCTAGCCTCGTCATTGAGTGCAAAAATAACTACATTCACATCTTCCTCAAGTTCTAGACAGAAGATATTAGTGAACACCTGCAGAACACGACCACTGTGAATAACTGAATAGCATTCCATAGCATTCCCAAGATGACAGAAAGAAATACGAGCCCTAGAACAAGAATCCAAGCTAAACAACAAAATAAATAGTAGTGAACTATATTCTGTTGTGCCCCATTGCAAAGCTTTCACAGCCAGGTTTGCTACCAAGCTCCTAATTGGCCTCCACAAATGAACAGAAGTGACAGCTACATTTACCATGCTTTAATAAATATACCATCAACTGCTATGTCAATGCGATATTCATTCAACACCTACCAGTTTCATTCTGGAGAAGACCAAATCCCTGATGGCTGGGGATCTTGCGACTAAATTAATCACGAACAAGCCTTGCTTTGAAAGTGATTTTTTGGCTGTTAATAAAAAGGAGTCTTCAACAAAATCAGCAGCAGGGCAGGTCAAACCAGAGCTGTTGAACAAGAAAAGGTATAAGATTAACAATATGAAACCAGCAAAATTACCAAGGACATCACCATTAACATAGCAAGCTGATTAAATTTATTTACCTGATGTCAGCAGAGTCCACATCCACCACGAGTATGTCAATTTTATTCATATTATTGTTCATGGTAAGTGACCCGCTGCTGCTTCCATTTGTACGAGGAGATTCTTCCTCGTGTGAAACATCCCTAGTCCCAGGATTCTCCATTTCTTCACTTACTCCATTAACCATCTCAAAATAAGCAACTTCCCTAACATACGTGATCCCATCGGTAACATGTACCTGAAACACAATGAAAGTGTTGGGAGATGGTCACTGGAGTAACGCTTGCTAACCATT
>JAULKK010000003.1:3978620-3999004 GCA_032355705.1 Rubia peregrina
CCATACCATCAAAAATGTGTGGTACGGTACTACCATACCACATCATTGGTTACCAACATTTTCGGTACAAATGGTACGTGATTCGGTTGGTACCTTGGTTGGTACAGTATTTTGGCTCAAAATGTCAGCCCTACATAATTACTTAGATGTATTAGCTACTTGTTGGGGTTATAGGATTATCAATATGTGTGACATTGACAATAAGAAACAATTAGATAAAGCACCCATTACAGGGATTAGCATTCAGAAGAAAATGAAAGAAAGAAAATTTTCAGATTTTGACTTTATTTAAATAAATTTAGATAATTTGACTATTTTTTGTTAAGGTGTACGTAATAATATTATCACGTGCGCTGAGTTTATTAAAACGACCTAATTACTATATAGTGGATTAAAACATAATTAACAGTAAAAATATCTATTGAGAAGGGGTTAATATATAATTATTTTAAATTTATCTTTTTTTTTATAGAAAGATTACATATTAATATCCTAATCTAACACAAAACTAGAAGACACCACCATTGAATATATTGACCCTCACTGAAGCCTAAAACTCCATCCATTTGAATAGTTAGGGTCATCTATTTGAATAGTTAGGGACGTCCGCCTGAGAACACTCAAACGTTGCATCACCAACGAACCGTCTCCCGAAACCACCACAATATCACCATCATCGATCACCTACAGGTTGGGAAATCACAGTGGGAACCACCGATACTGTCTCATGACGTTGGGTAATCTGTATAAAAAATTACTATAATATTCACAATTCTTGATGGGGTGTGTTTTGAACCATAAACTTGTCAGTTGTAGAAAGTGTGGTTTAACCACTAAACCAGACCCAATTCACTATTTTAAATTATCTAATTAGTCAGATTTCAAATAGACCTAAAGAATATTTGGTGTAAGAGGCGGGGTTTGATGTAAATACCATATTTTGAGGATAAATTTACAAAAAAGCAATATATTTCTTTAATATTTGCACATCGCATGACCTTAACTACAGGGGTGAATATTTTCTCCAATATCATTCACATTTCACCAAATTTATTCATTTTTTATTCAAATTTTTTATTCAAAATTCATGTTGTTTAACTCAAATTACTAATACTAGTCAAATTACTAATACTCAAATTACCAAAATTCATGTTGTAACATTGTTCTGGGAAACATTTAACTTTGGTTCTGATATAAAAATAATTACAGTAAAAAATGAACTTTTGACTTCCCCTCACATAACCAGAGTGGACATTAAGTTATCTATCTCCTCTTGCTTTCTAAACTAGTCAGTTGCATCTTTAAAATAGAATTGCAAAACATGGAAAAATAGTCAGTTGCATCTTTAAAATAGAATTGCAAAACATGGAAATAAATATTTTTTCCAAGTCTCTGGCGAATGGTCGAATGGGGCGGATGGGTCAAATACGTGCAGGATAAAATAAGTAATAAAAAATATGGGTATGACCTTTTTCAACCCATTTTATAATGGGTCAAAAATGGGTCGGGTCAAAATGGGTTAAGTTGAAACCCGCGCGGGTTGAAATTCACTCAATTCATGGGTCGAAATGGGTAAACCGATGGTTTCAACCTATATGAGTTAAAATATAAACAGTAAATTCATGTGGGTTGACAAATAAATTGGAGATTTTTCATGTGTTTTAAAATTCAGTCTTCTTTCAAAAAAAAAATCACTACCCGCTAGCTCTCCTAATTAAACTACGTTAAAGCAAATCTGCATATCATGCGGCTGTGTATCGAAACCTGAGTGGTTTCTAAGTTTTATTTGGGACAAAGTTGTGTGTATAATTAGAAAGAAATCGACACATGCCAGTGCCTCCTTCTCCAGTACACCAAAACACTTACCATTGCTCATATTCCTTGCTCTGTTTCCTTCCCAATTCCGACCAACAATGGCGGCGAGGTTTCAGTTCGTATTATAATCTGTACAGATGGACGTCGTGCTACCCTTCTTTGGAACCATGGTATCTAAAGTTTGTTGATATCACTTTTGAAAGAAACAGATCAATGAAAACACTATCTCACTGTTTTTTAAATTAAAAAAAATGGACACGGGCCTAATGCTCTTTTGGAGGAAACCTACTGAGCGCGTGTTTATACTTGATGCAGGTTTGAAGCTTGCTTCAGTGACTTAATGGTCTTGCCAAAACACCAATGTAAATCTATAACTTAGAAATTGGTTATGATAAAAACTGAAATGGGTAAACCTGCGAGTTTGACCATTTTACCCATCTACGATCACCCGTAAACACAACCCATATTTATGGCTTACCCATTTGACTCCCATGCCCGCTTAGGTTTAAAAATATACCCGCGAGTTATGTGTCAATATTGCCACCCCTAAGCTTATGTATTACCAATCAAGACTCCTTGCAAAGTCCACCTGAATAAGAAACAGTCTGCTCTTTGGAAAATTGTCTAGTTAAAATAACTATCCAAGTGTCTATGACATGAAATAAGTATAAGATTTCACGTGACTGGCATTTTCACCCCTTACCTATTGAGTCGTGTGCCCTTTTGAGAGTTACTTTCTTTATTATTCATGAATCATAACATGCTTTAAAAGTTCAAACAAAAAGAAAAAAGGAAATCAAGATGAGAATAGCAGAATGAAACTGTAACTTGTGCATATCAAAGACCACATTTTGGAAAAGGGCCGGGAACCCTATAAACCCGTTCAAATTTTTTTAATAAAAAAACTGTAACTTGTGCATATCAGAGACCACATTTTGGAGACTCTAGCTAGCAACATCTTTTTCTCACCTAAGAGCGGGCATTTGGCAGATACTTTTTTGCATACAGGGCAAACTTCATGTGTAAAAATTATCCTAAGAAGGAAATGCAGTATTAAAAGGCAAAAATATTTTACCCTATACGATATTGGTGCTCTGATCATCTAATCTTTCCATCCCCAATGGATACAACTTTGCAAACACCAGCTGAGGTGGTGAAAGGAACACCATTGTAGCACGCCACCAATTCCCTGGTGGTGTGCAGAGCGGGCTGAACAGTCTCCCATATCTTTTTCTTTGGATTCAAGACATCATCGGGAGTGCCTTCGAATCCTGCAAATTTCACTCTCTCCCCTGGAGCGGCGCCTTCAGGTGGTTCCACGAGCTCCACCTGTCGTTCATTTATAGAGGACGTTTTTAAAAGCAATCAGTTTCAGAACATGGCAGTAATTGGAAGTCAGTTACTTGAGTTGAAGAATATTTTCAGAGAAGAAATAAATGGGGCAACACTAATGGCCAAGAAAACCATGCAATCCGACACAAGGAGCCTGTATCTATAACTACAACTAAAATGCAAGCAATTTCACCACATTAACTGACCACTATCCAAACTTCTCAGTGACATAAAAGCATCAGGCCCTGTAAGTCTCAATCTATAGGGCAGGTAGAAGGATTTCATAAGCCCTATACATGGTACTGTGTACTAGAATATAATTACTCACCTTGTTGTCCTCAGTATTTGAGGCACAAAGAAGCATCGCTTGAGATTTTATACCCCTCATGGTTGCTGGTTTCAAATTGCAAAGAACACATACCTTGCGATTCTGACAGAAGAACATTAGAAATCATGGGTGAGAAATGCCAATTCTTACGTACCAGTAAAGCATGCAAGTATGATTGCAATACAAACCAGCATTTCTTCTATGGGAATGTACTTCACAAGCCCACTGACAACTGTTCGAGGTTGTGGATCGCCCACATCAATCTCCTCCACATATAGAGAATCAGCATCAGGATGTTTCTTAACACTTGTGATGAGACCAACACGGATATCTAGTCTGCTAACAGTAACTTCTGATTCAGTTGTGGCAGAGGCTTTCGATGTAGCTTGAGCAGATTTTGATGACTTGCCCTTCTTTGTAGTCCCATCTGAAGGGAGTAACAGAGAAAACTTCTTGTAAACAACATTTTTGGCTCATGATCTGTTACAGATGCATCTCTAATTGACACCATTTGATCACACTAATTACTTGCAAACAGTCTTCATTGGTCATCGTGCAGACAACTGAGGGCATCATTTTACCAGAGTACTTGCACACTAGAGATTATCATACTAAGAACCATAACATAATTATCTCTAGGTTTTAGAAGGCATACATGGTAGAAGGACATTATTTCAGACTCCCTTTTTCGAGTACTACACGGACATGAGCCATGTAATGATATTAACCTATACTATGGAATGGTAGGATTGGTGAAAGTAGTGTTGCAGATATCTTGAGTGTTACTTTAATTCTTTAGAGCTATTAGATTTGATTTTTTAAAATATAGCAAATAACTTCTTGTGGGATCTTAGTAGAAGTAAAGTGGAGGATTTAAGAAAGTTGTCACTCAAGAGTCATAATTTGCCCTTGGACACGTTAACATCTACAGTTGCTGACTTGTCCAGTTAGAAGCAACATATAAATGCAATTGTATCGATTTCAAGTAGCTTTCGTTATAATGACTGAATCTCGTAGCGAAATGCAAAATGTGTCCAAATGTGTCTACCATATGAGCTCTAAAACTTCAGGTGTGCATTTATATTTTTCTGTTTTATTTAAACTGATTATCAACCATCAATTATTGACAACAACAAAGATGAATAATATCAATCAGCAATTTCACGCTACAGAAAACTGCATAGAAGTAGCATAACTTAATTCACCCGAGTGTATGGCTAGAGGTCATAATGCATACAGAAAGAAGTACTTCAAACGAAGGAATATCGGTACCTGATAGTTTCATTTTGCTTAATTTTTCACTATTTGCCTCAGCTTCTGCCTTCAATTTCCTATCAGCCTGGCTTCCTGCAAACCTCTCTCTAAGGCGGTCTACTTCATCATTTTTCTGCATGACATCCAAATTAAATAACACCAATTAGATGTAGGCCAGTTACAAATACTGAAAATCACCAGTGTCTCAAACAAGCCAAAAAAAAATTACACAACATTTACCAGCTCCTTGAACAGTGGTACTGGGGTGCCAATCCTGTGCCCTGCAGGTAGAAACTCCCACGGTCTCTTGGCCTTTTCAGTATCACCCTTCTCCTTCGAAAGGGAAAGTGATGTTTCAAGGGGTGGAAGGTGGAGCTGCTTTAGTACCTATTTACAAGACAGGCAAACAGTAGCGATTTCAGAATTATATACATTAGAACTACTGAACGCAATTAAATTCCCTTAAATTTACATTTGTACTCCAACATTTCATGCCAAGTCACACAAACATATTACCTCTAGGGAAAAGGATGGCATGTAGGGCTCCAAAAGTGCGGCAAGGAGATATACAAGTCCAGCAGAAGTTCTCATGACAATTGCACAGGAGGTCGGATCTTCTGTGTAAAGTTTCCAGAATTGACATTCCTGTACAGTAATTCAGATGATTCTTTATCTATACATTTCAAACAGATGCATATATTGAACTTTGCTATCAGAAAGGTCAGAGAGAACATTGGTGATATTTATCCCAACAAAGTAATTGGAAAATAAATCCTATTACAGGCTGGCCATTAATTGTTGTGCATAGCATAAGGGTATTATAACATGACATCTCTACAATCCAAACACAGTAAGAGACTTACTTGCAAATAACCATTTCCCAGTGTTGAAATAGCCATAACTGTCTTCAAACCTTGCTTCAATTTTACCTATTCATGGAGAAAATACTTTACCAATAGCGGAGAAAAGTAATGAAAGATACAACACACATAGGGTAGTATGCCATCAGAGACCTTTTCCATAGCTTCTATATATTCCCCAACATAATTACCATTTTTTCTCCCAACGTCTTAGTCTCAGGATTTGATTCTGCATTGTTGGCATCAGATATGATTGAATCATGTCCTGAATCTGTACCAAAAGTAGAGAAAATAAAGGAGGGGCGGAATCTAAAAAATATTTACTGGGATATAAGTTAGAAGGTTTAATTAGAAATGGACAGTTCCCAGAAAAGAGAGAGTGATAATTGACATGTTAACATGAAATGGAATATATCACCAGTGCAAGAATAAGAAAAGGAAAAACTAAAATAATTTTCACCCATCCCAGCTTTAATATTTTGAATTGATTTGGAATTCCCACAAGGTCTGAAACAATTATTAATAAGAACAGATATGTAGCATACTGGTATCCTTCGCAATAAAGCTCAACACACGATTGATGAAATTTTCTAAGTTTTTCAGCAACTCATCGTTCGATTTTGCTTGCAAATCCTCCCAGGTAAATACAGTGTCTGATACTTACACATAACAAGTCATTTTAATAATGTATGAATTAACCAGATGCCAAGTCAATAAGAGTGGAAGTGTAGATTATCAATATTCAAGTAAGCAGAGACAAACCTCTGCCCTATTCATGAGTAGGTAATATCTCCAAAGCTCAACAGGGATATTTGTATCTTTAGCATCATTTCTGAAAACTCCTACACCCTTACTTTTTGACAACTTTGCTACATACAAAGTTCACGAATTAACAGAAGAGAAACATATCTAAGCACATGCAAGTACAGTATAGCTGCATAATTAAGCTACAATAACATTTAAAAGGACAAAAAACTTATTGTAATTAGCTCACCTGATTCATAGTTTAGGTATTCAGTTACACTGATGGTTTTCATTAAAGTCCAGTCTTCGCCAGGGCCGCGAGGTACCTGAATTCAAGCTTATGACATCTTTAGTCACGAGGTACCTGATGCCTATCCAAAGTATGCTGTAAAATGTATATGTGTGCATGAATAGTAGACCAATTGGTTTAAAAGTTTTTCCTAGATGGTTTAAAAGTTTTCATAAAAGGTAAGTAATTGGATAATTGAGTGACTTACATAGCCATTTTGGCCATAGGCAGCTACACGGGCAGTCCAACATCAAAAAACAAAATCAACCGTAGATCATAAAATATGCAAAAGGAAAATCCAAAATGTTGTAGATCTAAAACGGGGAACAAAATATTTTCTAAATCTACCAACTACTATAGTTAAAAAATCTCCCTACAAATTATATTTTTAGTTTAATTATTTAGTCTCATCTTATCAAAAGTTGCTGGTGCCAAAAGAACCTTGATAGATTGAGAATTGGATCCAAAATATGACAACTGCAAATATACAGCAACTCCAAAATCAGAAGACAAAATCAACCCGTAGATCATAAAATATGTAGAAGGAAAACCCAAAATGCTGCAGATCTAAAACGGGGAAGACAAAATTAACAAAATGCAGCACTATCGTTAAAAAATTCCTATAAACTATAATTTTAATTATAATATTTGGTATCGTCTCATCAAAAGTTGCTGGTGCCAAAAGGACCTTGATAGAATGAGAATTAGATCCAAAACATGAGAATTCCAAATATACAACAACTCCAAAATCAGAAGACAAAATCAACCCGCAGATCATAAAATACACAAAAGGAAAACCCAAAATACTGCAGATCTAAAACGGGGAACACAAAATTTACAAAATGTAGCAACTACGATCTTTAAAAAATCTCTCTATAAACTACATTTTTATTTTTATTATTTAGTCTCATCTCATCAAAAGTTGGTGGTGTCCATAGAACCTTAATAGATTCATAATTTTTCACACGAGATAAAGCAACATATAATTGGCCATGGGAAAACACTGGCTGTTCCAAATATAAGCCAACAAAATCTAGTGTTTGACCCTGAGATTTATTGATTGTCATGGAAAAATACACTCTCAGTGGGAACTGAAATCTTTGAATGGAGTAAAGGTCTTACTTCCTTGGTCATAAATAATTGGTATTCTAGGAATAAAAACTTGTTTGCCCTTGAAAAGACCAAAAGCTATCTCAGCCCTAATGGTTGATTGGCACAGTTCACGACAAATTAATCGTGTTCCATTGCACAGTCCTTCAGTTGGATTTAGGTTACGTATAAGCATGATAGGACAATTTGGTTTCAGGACTAATTTATGGGGTGGGAGGCCTTTTGGATTTAGTGTGTTAAGGAAATCTTCATGATCACTTTGATGCTTTTCACTTAAAGTTCTATCAGTGCTAACATATAATGTTGCAGGACCAGGAAAAGCATCAATCAAAAAGGTATTTATGCTGTCAACAACAGCATTTGTTGCAGCTAAAATGCACCTGCCTATCATATCAATAGGATTCAATGCATATGCAGGTAAATCTGTGAACACGCATTCAATCAACCTGCAAATAATGAAATTATATTAATGGTCTGTAAAAAATCCTAATCAATAAAGAAGATGTGTGAAAATAATAATAATAATAATAATAATAACTTACTTTTGGATGGATGTTTCTTTCCCAGTATAAGGGATAACTATTTGAGCTGGCAAATCTATTTCTTCATTGAAATCGATATGTTGCGTGCCTTCACCAATGTGCAGCAAAAAAGAGCAGAATTCCGGATCATTGAAAGCTCTCATATTTTGCTGCAGATGAAACTTTTCCAGTTCTGGCCATAAATGTGAGTATACGATGGATGATTGAATGGTTTCATCTCTTGATGCGCCTGGTACAACAGGTAAAGTTTGTCTGAAATCTCCACCTAAGAGAACAACCTTACCACCAAATAGAGCATCAGAATCCATGAGATCTTTTAGCAACATATCAACAGCCTCTAAAGATTGTCGCTTCGCCATTGTGGCTTCATCCCATAGAATTAACTTAGCTTCTATAATTAATCTTGCCAAACCACATTGCTTGCTTAGTTGGCAAACTTCACTGTCTGATGGATCGAGTGGGAGTTTAAAACGGGAATGTGCAGTTCTTCCTCCAGGTAATACAGATGCAGCTACCCCAGAAGATGCAACAGCTAGTGCAATATGACCATTTGACCTTAACGATGCAAGCAAAGCTCTGTACAAGAATGTTTTCCCTGTACCTCCAGGTCCATCAATAAAGAAAGATTTTCCAGTGTTGGTTATAACACTTTCCATGATCTGATCATAGACCAGCCTTTGTTCTATGTTTAATAGATTTGGTAGCAGCAATTCTTCATCAGAAACCTGAATACTTCTCTCGCTAAGTATCTCACGTGTCAAGATTTCTTCATTTGACTGACCAACATTACCATCCATCAAACCGTAATGCTGAATATCTTTGCCCATTTCAACCAAAAATCCATTTATAATATTGAAGACCTTTTTATTTATGAACTCTTCAGTGAGATGGGCCTGACTTTTTTTTCTTAAAAAATCAGAACATAATTCATGTCTAAACGTCAGCCATAATTCCTTTGGATCACTTGGGGAACAAAAAACCAGTAAAACAGCAAATAAAGACCTTAAGGTTGATGGCATCTGAAACGAACATGCTTCTTGTAAGGCATCTTGAATATAAGTATCTGAACTTAATAAACCATGAGCGACAGCAGCTTCTCTGTAAGTACTATATTGACTTCCTTTGACAGTCCTTATGTTTTCATATGAGGTTGGCGATCTAACATGAGACAGAAGTAACCTCAAATAATAGCGCTCACCCTCCGTGGGACTTACTGCAACCATTCTACCAATAACGTTTTTGCTCTTTCTCTTCGTCCAAGTCCTGCTCAAAGTTGACCACACAAAGTATTCTGGAAATTCTCTGTACAACAACTTCAATTCCCTTGCATCAGTGTCATACATATTCATTTTAAAGAACTCTGTGAGTGTCGTTCTAGTCAGAAATGCATTTGCAGCAATTGACTGAAGAGTAGCATTCTTGTGAAATGTAATAAATTGTTGGCCTGGCAAGTGAATTTGGAGACAATAAACAGCGGGTTGCATATGGTTTAATTTGAAACCAAATATTCTCCAAGTTGCTTCAGTAGGACCAATCCAGCGACCATCTTGATACTGTTTTATTTCGTCAATAATTGTATCCTCTTGACCACTTTGTAAAGCAAAGCCAACTTGATCACTGCCTTTAAATATGTATTTGTGAACATACTTGATCAACCGAAAATTTGAGCAGATCTCTACATTTATATGACACCAGTAGCTTGCAGTTAAATACCTATTATAGCCAACAACCCAATTGTTTCCCAAAGCATGCTTTTTGACAGTAACTGTCCTACCATCATCTCTTCTTCTGTATAATGGATAACCATCCTCTGCATGATATGTAGACTCCCTAAATGGTTTAGGAAATCCAAATTTACACTTACCATTTCTCATGCAAGGGCTTTTAGGGTTAAGCTTTCCACATGGTCCATGTATCATATTTTTGCTCACAATAGCAAACATATATGGTTCTTTCTCTGGATCCGGCAACTCAGCACAAACAATTCTATCATAAGCAGCTGGTCCCAAAGGTTTACAACCAGGTTTCAAAATGATCAACATGTGGCAGTGAGGTAGGCCTCTTTTCTGATACTCGATAACATACACCAAAGATTGTACAACACCAAAAATCTCCTTATCAACAATGTCATCCTTCAGTTGGTAAACTTTAGCCTGAAAGACTCTAGTAAGCAAATCTGGTCTATCATTTGCAGCCTCACCAAAGCATAAGTTTTCTTGAATTTCTGACCAGTAGAGATTACAAGTCATGGTTAGAAATATGTCAGGCTTACCAAATTTCTGGACAATGGCCATTGCATTAAGATACCTGTGTCGCATATCTCTAGGACCGCCTATAAATAAAGCTGGCAGTACAACCCGACGACCAAGTGCAGAACCAGCTACCAAGCCAGCATCCATTCCATCGACAACACCATGCGTCATTTCAGTTCAGAATTCCCCTATTTGTCCCTCAAAAATTCCAACCGTGCAGTCTCTATTTTAATGTAAGCATCAACCACAAACTGCTGCAACAAATTTCCAACATGCAGGAACATTGATTTGTCGTCTGGCCTCATCTGTAATTTATAGCAGTAGTACTCCCTTGCAGTAACTGCATCCTTGTTCTTTTTCCATCCCTGACAACTGTAATGGAGGGAAAAAACACATCTCAAGCAGGGGAACAATAAATTTCTAGCAAATGGAAAAATAAGCAAATGATTGAATGTCTGAATTTATTACACACCTTTTCTTTCAGAATCAATAATGATTCAGGAGAATCAAACCCTAATATTTGAGCACCACATTCATGACGGAGCATATGCCTTTTCCTAATTCGCTTAATATTCAAATGCTAGCCTGATTGGCCTTTTGGAAAAATCAAAGGATACTGCATTGGATCGTAGCATCCATAATAATGTTTTATGCTATAAGGTTTACCATTATAGCCGTAGATCTAAACAGGTACAGTTCTTTCACTATATTCTTTGAAGGGTTCAACAAATATACTGCCCACTTGTGATGCGGTTGGAAGGTTGTATCGCATTTGGTCAAGTTTTGGATGTGCATTAAGAACAATTTTCTTTGTCTCAATACTATCGACATTCTTCAAATGCTTAAAGAACTGACAATAGGGGTTTCCTCTCAACATATCCATCAACAACTTCATTGTTTCCTCATCGAATTTGTCAGCACAGCTTGACCCCATCCTCTTTTCCAACTCAAACTTGGTGTCAAAAAAATGGAGTTGAATACCAGTAGGCTCCGCTCTCTCGGAACCTTTCAAAGGGTTGAGGTAATGATACATTTTCCATGAACTTTGAAAGTATAAATGCCACTCGCATTACCAGTCAGATTACAATCATAACCAGCACTTAAAGTTATAAATGTTAGATTATTGTTATAGGTCCGAACAGTCTTCCTAAAATGGATAGATTGCGGCATCTGGCCAAGGAAAAGAGCCCTTAGTCGGCCCGGCATCGCCACAACTGGCAAGTAAATTTCTCCCCCATAAGAACAAAACAGATTTGACTCTCCTTTAAAAAAAATTGCCTTGCAGTGAACACAATCAAGTACTATAGGTAATGTTTCGGCAGACGTTGGAATATCATCTCCCAAAGCAATGTTTTTATATTTTCTCTTTTTAAGTACACCTGGACATTTTAAAAAAAATTACTACAGATAAATATGAATCAGTGAAGTCAAACCTGATGATATTTACATATCATTGCGAATTGAATGCAGTTACTATTTAATTCACTGAAGTTGTACGTAAACACCAGGATCTTAGCCAAAGAGCATCATACTTAGATATCATGCATTTCATTTTAAAACATACCAAAAAATACCAGCCAATTAACCCAAGTGTATCATAATTATATATTATTGTTGCCTTAATATATATATATATATATCAGTTAATTGAATTTACTGGACATATCAAATGAAAATACAAATATTGTAGTACTAAATATACTGAAATCATATGAGCTAACAGTATTACAAGAATATAAAAAATTGAAAATGCTAACACATATGAAGGTTAAGACAAACCAATAGAGTTTAAGTAAGTCCAATAAAACTGCAAGGAATCAATCGAAGCACAAAATTTATTCCATGTAATGAAAGATTTATAAAGGTTCTGTTTCACTGCATGTTAAAGAAGCTTAAAATTCAAATGTATGATGATATAACAAAAGTACATAAATGAAAATAGTTTAAAATCAAACACACTGACCTACTACTGGTTGTTGGTCAGCTATCTTAGTAGGGAATGTCATTGGTTGTTGCTGTCTTTTTCGCTCAAGGATAATTTATTGTTTTCCGGTTGTTATATGAGAATGAACCTTTTTCCTCTTTTTGAATTCTGGCAGCTTTCAAACTCTGGATCTCCTGCAAGTTGAGGATTTCAGTACCAACAATTTGGTATATATGATTCACCATCATCTCTTACAGTTTTAATAATAAGCTTACTTCACAGTGAACATTGATGGTGATAATTTTTATAATTTTAATACCTACATGTAAAGGATAAAAACTAAAACAATTTATGATCAACTGTCAGAGATATACTCAAATATTACAAAGACATGCTCAAAGATTAACTGAAATTTTAGTTAAAAGGTAACTCACAAAAAAAAGATAATTATATGTAAAACATCATTAAATGACTTTCTCTTTCACAACTCATCAATCACAATTATATGGTAGATATTTTTATTCGATGAGTTGATAGTGGAAAATGCATGAAAGAGCGGCGAATGCATGATGACAATGGTGCATTTTTTACTAAACTGAAGTGTTAGCCCGAGAAGAAGCATCAGGAATTAAAAAATGTTTCCCCCACGCTAACCCTTGCCCTGCACACCAGTACCCCACCACCTAAACTTGATAATGGCTATAGAGGAAACTGTGGACAAACATCTTTTGTGTCCAGAGGCACAAAACAACATATAGAGACATATAACAGGTGACATAAAGGTCGAGAAGCCAAACCAAAGAAAACCTGTTGTTTGCCGTGTTACAATCATGTGCATGGTTTTTAGTATCCTGCTCGTCTTCTTTGACATTATGGTTGTCATTATGTTCATACACATAAGAACTAAAAGCTCTATTTTTGTACTGCTGCAGTGGCAATTTAACAGTAGTCTACATCAAGTCTCCCCAGTTCCTAAACAGTTACTTCACATTCATGCCAAACTTCTCCAACGCTAACATGAAGCTTGATATCAGGTTTGAGTATATCAGCTTTCAGCTATACTCATGTAATATCATTATATTAGCTAAGACTATTGTATAATTTGTTGAAAAGCAGAATATTTGGTGCCCGTTCAGATGACATGAAGCTTGGCTCTCCTGGCCCCGAGTTATGCTATTGAACTACTGGCCTCGAGTTAAAATCGTTCAGATGACATGAAACAGTTTCGGTCGTAAAAAAACTTTTTTCAGAAATCCTAAACAAGCACATAGTTGTTCAAGATCACCTTTTTATGGCATCATTGTGTATACTATGCTACCTCAAACCATCCAAACTGATTAACTTTTATAAGTAATGATAACATAGTTATTTTACACATAGTACAACTGCACAAAATGCCACAAACGGATAACTTTGAAGATTTAAGGAGCTGAACCAATCAATTTAAGTTCTTCAATTTAGTATTATCGCCCTATATTTACCTTGTCTTTTTTATTGTTATGTACAAAACATATAACAAGTAAAAGAGTCTGTACCTGACACCTACTAAATAATGGCACAGATGACAATAAAAACTCCGCTGAAACATAATGTTGCAAGGGCAGGTAGGAAGGAAAAACATTTAATTAAAAACAATGTAGCATCAATGATAAACGAACATAAACACACCTACAGAGGTATAAGGTTATTTTCCACCCTTTCTATTTTGAAGAAATGCAGAATTCAGTATTGGCAGATGAGCATGAGAAGAAGAAGACCCTGCTTGCAAGAACAAATCAGCGGACAAATGACTATCGAGAGACATTTTACTTTTAGTCTTTGAACCTGCATTACATGATCTCGGACCATTAAATTGATATGGGTTACTATATAAAGAGATATACGAAGACAGTTAAAAATGCCATACACAAACCTGCCAGTTGCCGCTGATCAACTCTTTGAGATGAACTTCTTAGTGTTACTTACTTTCTTAAGAAAGCACGGGATAATATGTTATTTAAATTGTTTTGTCGTTAGAAGAAATATCACTTTGGTTGTTTTGTTCTGAATATTTTTGACCAATTGTTGTTCATATCTAATCTTAATGAGGGGATAATTATTTACACCAAAAAATGTTGCAAACATAGCTTAATATATATTTTTACTATTTTTTTAAAATTTACACTTTCAGATGAAAAAAGCCCTACAAAGCAGAACCTATTGATACAATTTCACGAACAGTATTTCAAGAAACTGTATTGCAATTAAATGGAGTAAATAATTAACAAGGTCAGAGCTCGCTGTAACACTATGTAATAGAAGACAAGATAATTTTAGCAGCAGGATTTCTATTGACAATCTCGTGATTAGCTTATTAGTGTTAACTCTACTTCAGTGTTGAGTCGATTCAGTCCTAAGTCTAGTAAAGTATTTACTGTTGAATTTTGTTGTAGCAAAACATTTAAATGAAGATGTCTCCCTCAACGTTTTGTTGACCATTGAAGAAAAGTACATCAATTGGAAAGAGTAAATAATCATGTATCCTTTTGAAATTAAACATATGAAATTATATTAAATATGAGCGAACATCATATAAAGTTTCAATGCTGATATAATTTGAACAAACATAAGATTAGTATGAATAAGTAATTCTTGGGTACAAGTCCCTTAGTTGAGAGGACAGGTTGGTGCAAGCACACCCCAGTTAGCAAGAATCCCGGAGGAATCGACATATTATTTACTTTAATCACAATTAGAAGACATCATAGTAATATATGCAGTATATGATAAAATAACATTAAATAGCAATGGACATCATATAAATTAAAATCATGATATTATTTTATCAAACTTAAAATTAGCTTCATCAAGTAATCCCTGGGTACAAGTCCCTTAGTTGAGAGGAAAGGTTGGTGCAAGCACACCCCAGTTAGCAGGAACCCCGAATGATTCAGCATAGTAATTAGTTGAATGAAAATTTGAACACATGGTAGCAATATAAACAGTATATGAAATTATATTAACTGAGAAAATAGAATTACACAAAGAGCAGCAATTGAACATAAATATTGACACCAATTGAGTTTACTATAATTATAAACTTAAAAGGAACACAATAGGTAAACAAAAGCCAACCTCTATAGCGAGCTCGCAGATTCTCAATCTGTTGAACACTAAAACCAAATGACTCAATAATTAAAAGATCACCATGAGAAGATGATGATGTCAGGGCATATGCATCGTCATGATCTCCAGCATTAACTGAAAAGTCAGCACAGGGACATATTTTTGTTGTCTTCTTTCAACCTATCTTCTATGATCGTAGATCATTGAATATAAATGCCTGATTATAGAAAAAGAAAATTTGTAAAAGTCTAAAATTCTACAAACAAACCTAGCAACCACTGTTGATTAATCATTTGAACGTTCTCTTTTTTTCGTTTGAGCAAAATATTTTTCTGCTCAATAGGAATCCGAGCATAAGTTTCTTCTCTTTGATTTATAGTCATTGTCAGAAGATGGAGTTCCTGAAACATGTAAATCTACATAAATATCGACAAACTTGTAACCGTAATTAATCATCTCTACTGCTATGATTTGTGTTTATATGTACCTCAAACAAAAAAATCAATAAACAGTAGAAGAGATTTAACAAAGAGCTTTTCTTAGTTAATTTAGTAAATGGGTGGCACTTTTCTACATATTAACATAGAAAACTTATTATATAACCACAAAAGAATTGCAAGTGAGGACTAAAACATACAAACTCTATAGTAACATTCATATATCAGCATTACTAAAGAACCATTTCTCACACACAGCAAACTTGGAGTCAATGAATATCTGTGTTTGAAGGAGTTTTCACAAGAGGTTGTCCATAAGTTGCTCAAATGGCAGCCGCTAACATGATTATAATAACACATAAAAGCTTATAAGCAGAGGTTGAATTAAAGTGGTTCATTCATAAATGATGATCATTGTTTATCAGATTATTAGTTATCTATGACAAAACAACAACATTTAGCAAATTCAAAATGTCATCCAATTTACTATCTTTTATGTCCATTTCTGAGGTAAGGGAAGAAATGTGACCTGCTTCTCAGTTTGTCAATTATGAAATTAAAATATTGTGGTTTGTTGTCTACAAGTACCATATAATATGGTGGGCAGATTGCAGCATATAAGTTAAGTAAATGACAAAAATCAAGGAATGCACATCCAAGTCTCAGTGATTTCATCCAAAAGGAAATGAACATCATGCATCATTGACATTAATATGTCTGTGTTACTGATATACAAAATATATCCTTTCAATAAAAGGACGACACAGAGAAAGTTGATTAAACCTTGCATATCACAAAATAAGATTGAAAAACTAAGCAACAAGGGTGCAATTTAACAATTTCACAATGGCTAAATAATTGTAGAATTAGCAGTTCAGTAGATATAGTGACAAGGTCAACCTTGTTCATACCTAGTATAATAGGTGAAATTGATGAATAAAAAATATTAGACCAACCATTGTACTGGTATACAGAGAATTTCTGATCTTATAACCATTTAATGAGCAACAATTACTATGCTAAAGCCCTTCGAAACAAAAATGAAATTACTGACTCCTAGCTGACTTAAAGAAATGATTTTAAACCACCCTGCTCTCTTATTCACTGTAGCAAGAATAGTACTGGTTTAAAAAGAACTTTTAACTCATATGGCAAAATGAACTATGAAGACAACATAAGCTCCAACAACATGTTCAGTGGAAAAGAGGTTTAGCACATTGAAAAGGAGCTATATGCATATATTGTATGTTTTAGAGCTCACATAGAATTAATAGACTGAATATATTATTCAAGCACAAACAACTACACACAGAGGTTTGTCAGCAAATAAAAAAGGACCTCAAGCCAACACCAAGTAAATTTGTATCGTATATTGACATTGTAGCTGATGAAACAACATCTAGCAAACAAAGTAGTGCTATATGGTTTTCCTCAAAATAGCACAGATGAGGGTAAAAATAATCCCACAAGATAAGGAGGGAAACTTACCTAATGTAGGAACATTGAAGCACATTACGAAATTCAGTGTTAAAAAAATTGGGAAAACATACCAACATCTTTAAGGGAGCGCTTTAAAGCACGGCGGTCCCTCCTCTGCTACAACAACTCTTCTCTTGCTTTTGATGATAACTCAGCATAACCCTTCCTCTTTCGCTGCAACAAGTCTTCTCTTGCTTTTGATGTTAGCTCAGCATAAGTCTTCCTCCTCTTTGCATTTTTATCCAATCCATGACCAACCTCTATTAAAAATTTACTTACTTAGCAGGCAAACCTAGTTTTGAAAAAATTATAATTCAAAGTCAGCTGAAAATTGTGTAATCGAACACATACTGGATTTTTACATGCACACCAAGCAGAATAGGGAACTATTTTCCACCCTACCAATATCCTAGACGAAATTTAGCCCCTTACCAATCAATAATATACAAACAAATTTGGAAATGAAGTTCCACAAAGTTATTAAAATGAAGGTATACAGAACTGCTGCAATTTCAGAATGCTTCATTATATGAGTTGGAGTAAGCAATCAACAACAAAACTAAAAAGACAAGATTTAACTAAAAACAAAATTCTTCGCATTTGAATGACATCCAATCATCAATTTCAGTCCCAATCAACAAACTCACAATTTGAAAATGAAGTTACACAAAGTTCTTAAAATAAAGGCGTAGAGAACTGCTGCAATTTCAGAATGCTAACTATATGAGGTGGAGTAAGCAATCAATAATGAAACTAACAAGATAACATTTAACTAAGAAGAAAATTCTTCCCATTCAAATGACCTCCAAACATCAATTTCAGGGCCAATCAACAAACTCAGATAGCAATGGTGGGCAGGCTGATGAAAGCATAAAAACAAAAGACTGTAAGAGAAGAAAATAATGGTGTCTTCTAGGAATATAATTTTATTTTTTCACCCCACAATTTCACCTCATCTTAATCCACAGGCAACATATTACTTATGAGCATTACTTAGACCGTAAGATGATTGAGACAAAGGTAACATGATAAAGTGAGTCCAGCAATATTCCAAATACCTGTAATAATTAGGATTTTTAGCTCTAGCATAATCTACAACTTGAGCAGCTTCCTCTACGATAGCCTCAATTTCTGCCACTACTTTAGTACCATCCTCCGTCAGAATGTCAGGCTTGAAAAGTAAGAGCTGGAACAAAACGAAGGAACTTCCAAAACACACGAACTGCCTTTTGCAGTATCTGGCAACGTCTGTAACTGTTCCAACATTGGAAGTCGAAAAATTAGCAGAAGACAAATGAGCAAAAGACAGGAGATTTTTCCATCCGTAGCAGTCGATTGAACATGAGGCGGAAAACTTACTGCAGAGCAACACTTCAGAAGATGGGGAGAATTGAACGGATATGAAATGAAATGAGATACTGTCGATCTAGTGATGAAGAGAGAGCTGCCGGTGGAAGACAGGGGGAGGAAATAAAATTGAGCAGAGCGGAGATGAGATCACATAAGCACCAACGAGATGGCATTCGGGCCTGCAACCGGCGACTCAGTGATGAACAAAGTTGGTCGTGGAAGAGAGGGGAAGAAAAATAAGCAGGGAAAAAGAGAAATGATGGTGAAATAAGAATGGACAGTGAAACAATAAAGGCATGCAAGTGGGAAATTTGGGCTTTGGACGACGACTATCGTGTGAACACACAAAGGAAAGTATTGGTGAAACAATAAAGGCAGGAGAGTGGGAAATTTGGGTGTTGAACGATGACCATCGTGTGAACACACAAAGGAAAGTATTCCTTTTTAAGATAAGGGTGATAAGGGGAAGTGGTCAGAGGTGTGCATGTGGACAGATCTATTAGGGAAGTTATCCATCCACTTACGGTCAACAAAGGCCATGTCTAACCTCTCTACAGTGGGATGTTTCCTACCATTTGTCTAAGTAAAAGTATTTTCCACTATGAAGATATGTGTGAGTTGACTTTTACTTACAAATTCATTAAAATCTCTAATGCTATTCCTATTAGAACATTTAGGTCCTTTATATTCCAGTACGGAAATCATGGCATTAACGTCTCCTATCAGCATTCTATTACTATCCCGATGTGTTAACAATTCATTCCATAGGATTTTTTCTAGTCCTTCTATTAGTGGAAGCATGCAGGAAGTAAGTACACTTATCAGTGTGACCGTGCGAATTTGGGTACGGATTTGGCGCGGATTGGGTAAAAAAAGAGTCTCCGGTATGGTTTGACTTATTGGGTACTTTGACTGGGTACAGATACGGTCAACTTTCTTGGGTACGATTAGGGTACATTGTACCCAATTAAATCCGAATTAAAAAATTCTAAACTAAAATTCTAAACAAGAAAAAAAAAAGGAAAACTCGAGCAAAACCCTTCAGAGTGATCAAAAGATGTGGGATGTTGGTGGAGATGCATTTGATTCTATGAAAGATGTTGGATTCTTAGAGTTTGCGACCCTCTCACTTGATGAGCCGAACTTGGAGAAAGAATTTATCATTGAAAATTGATATTTTTCATTCACTTTCTATGCTTATTGCTTTACTTTTCTTTGACTTTGACAATATCTTTATTTGGTGTTTGCTAATTCTATAGTCTTATTTTTAAGACATCGTAACTATACTTTTTAAAGTAGTTTATTTGCTAGTTATTGTGATAAATATTGAATTTGAACTACATTTGAATGTTTTCATTTACATTAGATTGTTTACCATCTAAAATTATATTATCTTTGATTAAAAATAATTATTATTTAGTATTATTATTATTATTATGTACTCCCTCCGTCCCGCTAGTCTTGCACATTTACTATTCTCACGGTGTTCAATGATCATGTTTGACCATCAATAACTCTAGCTACATATACCAATTCCGCATAAAAAGTTGATATTTAAAAAAT
>JAULKK010000003.1:4071473-4087531 GCA_032355705.1 Rubia peregrina
TTCAGAATAAATCCACTAATCAGAGATATAGTACAAAGTACACCATACAACTATACTTATCTTCTAATTACAACGTGCGGATTTTGCAAGCTCCCCTTGCTATCGATCCGTCTTGATCAGCCTTCCTCTGACCTCGATAGTCGTCGATACTGGATCTCCTCCTCCGAGAAATTAAGGCATACGTTCTGAACTTTAGCAAAGAGGTCGTGTACGTTGGAACATGAAGAATCTGGCTCTCGCGGAGCTCTCGAAAGATAGAAATCAGATGTGAATATTTTCTCGGTTTAATTCATTTTTTGCAGCCGTATAATGTCATATATTTATAGTTCATTTGCATATCGGAATTGCTCATAATTATCTACATAATATTCGTATTCCTTATATGCTTTTGAAGCATATCCAAATCCAATAAATATAGGGATTTTCCGTATCTCAAATATCTCATAATATTCCATTAATCCAATTCCATAAATATAAAAAAAAATCATGATTCAATTATGCTTCTACACGGCTGTACTAAATATTGCGTAATCACTAAATTTTCATAAATTAATTTCGTCGCAATATTCTTCTCGCAAATCTGACCGTCACTGTATTTTTCAACATGGAATGTTTTCTTCTTTAATACTTGTTCACAAATGACAACACATTAATCCATAAGATTCATCTGACTTTACGGAGATAGTGATTACACTTATCGAAACATAAACTACTGTATTATTGTAAAATTGAATAAAAGCCCGTGAGGAAAAAAGAGTGAACTAATTCCACTATCCACAGATCAAAGTCCAAACGTTTTGTGTAATCTATTAACGAACATTTGATTAACACGCCGAGTAAAGAAAAAAAAACAACTGTTGGATCTAGTGACAAGCGAGCAGAAGGGTTATATACGGTCGAGTAATATGGGTTATAAAAAAATATGGGTATGATCCATTTTGACTCATTTTATGATGGGTTAAAAATGAGTTGAGTAAAAAATGAATCGGGTTGAAACCTGCTTACCCGCGACGTAAAAACCACTCAATTTTTGGGTAAAAATGGGTAAATCCACAGGTTTGAACACCTATATTAGGAGTGTTCATGGGTCAGGACGGGTCAGATGTCCCGGGCAAAATTGACTCAAAATTTTGGGTCAAATGGGTCGGGTTAAAATCCCATAATTTATGATTGGGTCGGGTCGGACTGGATCATGGATCGACCCAAATTGACCCAAATTATATAAAAATAGCAAAATGTTTATAATTTATTTAAATAAAATAATATTTTAAAATGTAATAATATTTTAATAATAAATAAAAATTTGATTTTATTGGTATATAATTTAAAATAAGAATATTATATTATATTTAGTTATATATATTCACTTAATAAAGAAAAATACAATTATTTTCCTTTTACTTAGTTAGAATAGTTTTAATTTTTTAATTATTTTTTTAATTTTTACTATAATTTATTTATATAATTATGAATATATATTTCATATATTAATTAATATATTATTTATAACTAATAGTTGTTTTGCAAAATTATTTGTGGTTTTATAAAAAAAATCAAGAATGTTAAACTTGTTTATGAAGTAAATTAATGGTGGATATGTTGTGTAAAACTAATTCTCTTTTATGATTTTTTCAAGAAAATGGGTAAAAATGCAAATGGATCCAAACAGGTTAATTTGGACCAAAATCTGACCTGGCTCATTTTGACTCAATCCACTCGACACAAATGGGACATTGACCCGACCCAATCCGACCCGACCCATATGTGCCTGGTCAAAATAGGTCGAGTCAAGCGATTTGAACACCCCCATGCATTAACCCATATGAGTTAGTATATCAATCTATATGGGTGAACCCGCGAATTTCAGGAATAAAATATAAACTTGCATGACTTTCTGTATAAATTTGTTTTTCATCAATTTTAAAGGGTATTATACAAATATAACCCTATATAATGGAGAAATTGCAGATATAACCCTGAGTAATTTTTAGTGCAAATATAACCCTGACTATTGAATGAAGGTGCACCTGTGATATCATTTCCGGGGTTGACTCATCTTTTCCGGCAGTTGACCGACATGTAAAGACCATAGTACCCTCACCACCACCAACTCCCCACCACACCATCATCGCCACCCCCCCACTAGCCATCACCGCCACCGCCGCCTCTGCCGGATTCTGGATGTCCACCATCACTGCCGCTTCTCAACTCTGCCTGCACCCCGCTGCAACTCGTCCCCGCTGCCTCATCCCTCGTTGCCGCTAGGTTTTTGCTCTGCCTCGCTCAACCCGCCATTTCTTCCCTCCGCCCTCATTCCCCCTGTCGTTGCTAAGTTTCTGTTCTGCTGCCACTCGCATCCCCCCTACATCTGCTCCTCACCGGTTCATCTCAACCACCGCCGCCACTATGTTTCTGCTCCGTCGCCGCTCGCGTTCCCTCAAATCTACTCCTCGCTGCCTCCCCTAATCCAATGCCACCTCGCAACCCTGCAAATCTGCTCCTCACCGCAAAACCCTAATCCGACGACACTGCAAGCTACCCCACGCCACCCCACACCGCCCCGCCCCACCCCACACCATTGCATAGACTAGGGGAGGACGTCAGCGAAGGCGAGTACTTGTACGGGTATGACCCGAAGCGGGTTGATCCGGAAGAACACGAAGTCTCCGGTCAGGGGTAAATTAGATTTTTCACCAAAATCTGACGTCCAATTGCATGAAAAGGTTATATTTGCACTTTATCCCATTGTTTAGGGTTATATTTGCATTTTTGAAAATAGCAGGGTTATATCTGCACTTTCTTTAATTATGTAGGATTAAAAGTACTGTTCGCAGTTACCGATCCTTGGCAAGCGTGGTCTATAGGGCAGATTATCCGCCAAATTCCTTTGCCAACTGGGCCAACTGGGCAACATCAGTAAGGTGTATTCACATTTCCACCAGAAATTTTTTTTGTGGGAAAATTAAGTATGTGGGGGTGAGAGGCCAGTAAGATTTTAACAAGTGGCAAGTGAGTGAAGTAAATATTAAATTATATGCATTTTTCATTTTTTTAATTCATTTACTTGACACTTTTTAGAATCTTACTGGTCTCTCACCCCACATACTCAATTCCCCCGCATAAAATTTGTTTTGCATTTCCACACATACCATTTACTTCTCGCTTCTGGTAACCGACAACAAAGGATTCCGCAATACCATTATTCGCCGGATTCATTGGTTATGGTTTGGGGAATTTTGATTCCAAAACTGGCTGGTTGGAAGACGCAATTCGGTGGAGAATTATATTCGTGGGTTACGGATCAATATTGCCAAACTTAGTTGGATCTTGAAATCAATGCGTAAAATAATTCCAGCAGACTTAGTTCGACCCTTAAAAAATGAAAACGGAAAAGGAGGCCTACTATGCCAAACTCGAAACTGTCCATTGGATCTACTATGACATATTTATATTAATTTAATGTAGAGTTCAGATTTAAGGTTATCAGTCCAATATTGTAGTCAGCATGTAGTTTTCTCTAGTCAGACCAGGATTAGTTAGAATGCTACTGTCTATGACCATTATCTTTAATTATCTTTTATTTTTATTTTTTAGATTAGTTCTTAGATATGCTGTTATCGGCATATAGATACAGAGATGTTTTAGTCTAGAAATATATTTAGAAATATCTTTGCAATCTTACAAATTGCAAGCCGTCGGACAACTGATGTAAGCCTTCGGACAACAAAAGCCAAAATTTGGCAACATATGAGCTTAATGAAAAGGGAATGACACTTCCAAACCCGTCTACGACGGTTTTAATATTTTAAAAAATGTAGAGTTAATTTTATAAGACATTTTATAGTTTCGAAAATTGTTAAAATATACGTTATATATTGAAAATGTTAAAAGGTATTATAAAATTTTATTTTCATATCAAAACACATCACTGCATTAGTTAACGATTAGATCATTAATTAAAACGTGCTTATATAACCCTATATAATTCACATGAGTGCAAATATAATCTTATGATAATTGAAAGTGCAAATATAACCCTACATAATAAGTGAAAGTGCAAATATAACCCTTTCCGATAACTTTTAGCCGGAATTTCATGAAAGGACATTTTTGCTCTTATGAAAAAAACAAAAAAATTGAAAATGACATTATTTCCCTGACCACCGCTGGACAACCGCGGGACCAGGTAGGGTTATATCAGAATATTATGAAAACTGATAGGGTTATATCAGAACATTTCTAAAATTTATAGGGTTATGTCAACACATTTGTAAAATATGTAGGGTTATATCACCACATTATGAAAACTGATACGGTTATATCAGAATATTCCTAAAATTTATAGGGTTATATAAACACATTTGTAAAATACGTAGGGTTATATCAGCACATACCTAAAAAACAAAGTGTCATATTAGTAAAAAAAATCAACGCCGACCGCACACAACCACAATTTCAACCTCTTCTACCGATTTTCGACGTTCCAGAGTGTGATTCTAGTGGAAAAAAACTTTCGTGAGGTCGACGAAATAGAAGTTGAAGATGTGCGGGAATCTTTCAAAAATAGTATCTTCATCCGAAATTCTGCTTAATTCACCAGATTAATGCGATATTGAATTTGACTCTGTGAGTTTTTTTTTTTTTTTGCTTCTTGCCACATGAATAGATATATGTGGTATAGAATATAAGGATTTTTGATGATATTTTGTTGAGTTTAGTCTGGATTGATGATTGGATGACCTTTGGTGTTGTGTTTGTAGTTTTATTTTGTTGTGTTCTCCAACCTAGGTTTTTAATGTTGATTGGTTTTGCATTTATATTATGTGCTGATATAACATTACATTTTTTAAGAATGTGCTAATATAACCCTATAAGTTTTAAGAATGTACTTATATAACCCTACCTGATCCGGCGGCAGTCCGACGGTGGGTAAGGGTATAATTGTCCACCCAAATTCAGATTTTGCTCAGAGGGCATTTTTGTCATTTTGGAGGGTCAACGCCAGATTTCTCACCAAAGGATTATATTTGCATTTTCATCAAATAGTTAGAGCTATTTTTGCACTAAAAGTTATTTCAGGGTTATATCTGCACTTTCTCAACTATATAGCGTTATATTTGTATATTTCCCATCATTTTTTCCCATTCATTTAAAGAGATAGTTAAATGAATTTTAATTTATTCTCCATCCTTCCTCTTCTTCAAAATTATCCGTCTGCCTTTTTTTTTCCATTTTCAATTGACTCGTCTGGAGAATCTAACACTCGAATTTTGAGTTTCTAATTTCTCCCTTATTTTATCAGATTTTCATACTAAATTAATTACAGTGTCTAATCACTGTATAAATTACTTTTTTAAAACTATCTATGGATGATTTTAAAAATTCAATAGTATCTAAAATTATGCACAAAAAAATTATAAAAAATATACATTCTAAAAATATACGATACGTTACAGGCCTCACACAAAAATTTAAGCATTTATATAATTTAAACAGTATTTACTTTATTGATGAATAGTAAAGTATGACATTTATAGGGACATAGGGAACATATAAATATAAGAAAAATGTGCATTTATGCCCCTTAGTTACTTGTTTTGTGCACATATACCCTCCAGTTTTTTGAAAGTGCATTTGTACCCCTGGTGACATCTGGAAAATTGGTCAACTTTGTTCATTATCATACTCAAAGGAAATGATTGTTTTGCCCCTAAATAAAAAACCAAAAATTAGAAACCAAGTTTGGATTTCACCCTATATCTTGAATCCGTTCGAGTAATCTGACACAGACGAGGGTAAAATGGTTCTTAACTTTTCAAAAATGAAGTGGAGGTTATTTTGGTAATTTCCATATAGGCCAACACCGGAAAATAATAGGTCAACGTCGGACACAGGCAGGAGGAGTATTAGTTTTTAAGTCACAACTAATTCAGGGGTATATGTGCACATTTGAAAAATTGGGGAGTATATGTTCACTAACCAAGAACCTGGGGGCATGAATATATTTTACCCTTTATAATATGTAATAATAAAACCTTACATTTTTTACGAATGTACTGATATAACCCTATAAGTTTTAAGAATGTGCTGATATAATCCTATCAGTTTTCATAATGTGCTGATATAACCCTACTTGGTTCGACGGCCATCAGGCGGTGGTCTCGCGATGGGTAAGGGTATAATTGTCTTCCCAAATTTAGCTTTTGGTCCGAGGGCATTTTTGTCATTTTTGGGTGGGTCAACGCCGGAAAAATACGATCAACACCGAATTTCTCACCAGAGGGTTATATTCGCACTTTCATCAACTAGTAAGAGTTATTTTTGTAGTTTTATTTATCTGAAAATTATATTTGCACTTTACTCAAGTATATATGGTTATATTTGTATATATCCCTAACAACAATGCACTAGAACTTTCATGATCCTCTAAGATCATTTCTTTTAGTGTACAACAAATGGTGGATGCCTAATTAGATGTTTATTTAAGTTTATGATTTTGAGGATTTTATTTTGAAAAATTCTTGAATAACTCCCACTTTTTGGTAGGTGTTGAAGTAACCTTCACCTTTTCGAAAGTCAAGTATATTCCAAACTAGCGTTGACTTTAAAATGTTAAACCCCGCAACTAACGACTGATATCGACTATTAGATTTTTTACGGGAAATAAAAAAATAAATGACTCAAATATCTGTTGTGTTTGTTAATTTCAACCATCGCCACTATCATTGCACAATAACACAGTTACCTAATCACCACCCAACATCATTGCACTATTGCACCACCACACAACCACCACACCACGCCACCATCAATTTTTTGGTTATAGCAACATTAGCTGAGAATGCATACCTGAATCTTGGAGAAGCGGCCAGAATCAGAATTCACCACATAAATCGTTATCATAAATTCATCCCTTAAGAGGAAAATGAAGTATCGTAGTTACAATCAGTCGAATAACCATATGAATTGAACACTATCTTGCTATTACTATTAGTTTTGGCATCGGATGTCGAAGAAGAAGTCAAACTCAAACACTTGGAAGCCCTCATAATCAAATCATTACACATAGGGCACATTTTCAAGATCCAACACCTTCATAGCCCCATTCACCTACTCTTCTAGTGTATTCATTTTTTTAAAATGTATTTTCAAACTCAAAATTAAACCTTAAGGCAATAGCGATTGGTGATGGTCCAGTCGACACCTCTCCGCCAAATACATTGCGATGAACCTTTTCTCCGATGGTTATCTTTGCATCATTCACAGCCCTGACTAGGTTATCGTTGAGAGTGATGGAGCATTTTAAACTCTCCTTCAATGCACATCGTGATGAGCTTTGATTTTTTCGAGCTCGACAACGGTGGGAGAGGTAGAGGAAAGAGATTCTCCCTTTTTAAAATAACTTTTTGGCTTTTTTAGTTTCCATTAATTTTGGCCGATATTGATCAAAATCTCAGTTAAAATGAAGGTTATATTTGCAATTAAAAAAAAACTCAGTCATGTGTGTACACAGGGGCGGAGCTAGACGAGGGTTGGAGGGGGCTTTAGTCCCCCGCCGAGCTGAAAATTAAGGGAAATTTGAGGGTAAATTTTTTTGCAATTTTTTTCCAGGCCCCCTTTAACATAAAGAAAAATTGAAATTTTTTTCTTTTACATATCAGCCCCGCCATTAATGTTTTATGCCTCTGCCCCTGTGTGTGTACATACCACATAATTAAAGGTTATGGGAGAAGTTTTTGCATTGTTTGGTAATTGGTTATTAGTTGTAGTTGGTTGGTAATCAATAATATTGAGAGAAAAAACTGCCTATTTTTTTTAAAAAAAAGGTCTTACTAGATTTTCTAATTTAATAAAAATGATTTTCCAACCAACCAAAAAAGTGAGTTGTCAAATGCAGTTTTTTTTATCGAAATGAAGAATAAAAAACCAACTAAAAATGGGTTACTAATTAGCCTCTTAATATCACTTCAGTACACTTTAATTTAACTCATTTATCATTAATAATGGATTAAAAAGTTCAGTTAAGTGTTTAAAAATGAACTTAGTTCACTTACGAAGAATTCGCAATATGTTATTTTATTTATAAGAATCACTTGTTGCTATGAATGTTCTTGCTCCAACAATATAAATTGGGAGAAAACTCCTACAACATTCATGGATGCAAAACATATATTTTGTTCATACTAGGTCAACTAGTAAGCGTTTTTAAACATGAAAAAAAGGATCTTTCATCCTTCTCCAACATTAGCACTGTTAAATATGAGTCCTTCTGGGCTCTCTCTCGGGAGCGGCTGGAATTACTGTACAGCCAACGGGGAGATAATGGTCAACATTCGCCGGAATCAATGGCCATGGAACTTCCGTTAACTCCAAGTTTCAGAAGATCAAGACCACTGACTTCCAGATCCTACTTGGGCAGCAGCTACTTTCCTCGGAATGTACTGCTCGGGTTTTGGCGCAGGCTGCTGCAATGCATTAGGCCCTTCGACGGGGCTTTCTTCCTTGTCGGGCCGGTAGGATGGGTGCCTCTTAGGGTACGAAGAGCTCGTGACAGCGTATTGATTCGGGGCAGCAGAGTTCCTCCCCATTCTTCGCTGTTCGATTGCCTCTGCAGCAACTGCTGCAGCACCACAGTTGTTGTAACGCAATACTGACCCAACAACTTTTCCCGGCCTAGCAGCATTTCCAGCTGGAAAGGAAATGAAATAGCGGGAAAAAAAACTATTAAGGGTTTGATGGCCACAATCGAGAAGCTTTGATCTAGGGAACGACATTTTACCTTGAATGCTCGGGGGTACTTGCAGAGGAGGTCTTGAAATAGGGATGGATGCAGTTCTATTATCTGCATTTGGCCTCTCGACTTCTTTAATGCTGCATTTTGAAAGATCATTTGAAACTTTTGCCACGTTCTGTGATGAGTAATCCGATGAGTAGAGAACACTTGGCTTGCATGAATAAAAGAGAGCTTTTAGTTACTAAAAGCTGTGGAACCGTGAAGTTCAAGACGCAAAATGCAAACATTATGGCACCACCTTGGTAGGGATGATGCTTGTTGCCTTTCGGGTGGAGGAACACCTCCGCCATTTCCTTAGCGCTCCTCAAGATAAGCAAATTGCTTCTTGAATTTATCAACGGCACTGGGAAGGAGAAAAGAGAGCATAAAGAAACTACCAATCTATATTCCTTATAGATAAAGGACACAAAAAAGCACTCCACAGATAAAATACACGAAATAGCAGATATTGAGTCACAGAGAACGAAAAACACACCGAATGGGAATGAAAGCACACATCAACAACTGAATTGACATCATCTTTAAGATTTTCACAATATCTGAAGCTTAAAATTAGTACCTTGGATACATGAAATTCGTTGGCTCTGATCCGTCTAGAAATTCTTTCAACATCTTTGGATGGTATTCAAGAATTTCCCGGTATATTAGTTCTCTTACATCTTCTTTAGTTATCCTTCGTCTTTCGAATTCAAATTCCATCTTGGATACCGGCTGAGCAGAAGGTTCTCTCTCAACTTTGGCCAAGTTCCTAAAATATGGATCTGCAAGAGCCTAATAGCCCGCCAATACAACACTCACTTTAGAAGCTGATGATGTAGTGAACGTGCTAAAGTTCCCGCTACACGGGTATATGAAATATCACGTATGTACCTCTTCTGCATTAGGTCGGTCTTTGGGATCAAAAGCGAGCATCCTTTCCAATAAGCGAAGAGCAAGAGGGTCTGTGTTTGGGAACTTATGAGAGAAAGGGATCGGTTTCTTCTTCCTCATGCTACTCAAGTACCTCCTAGCCTTTTCATTTCTTATCTGCACGAATAAGATACATATCAAGCAATCCGGAAAACAAAATAAAACAGAAACCAGAACTTAGGACGTGTGGATGAGGGCATTAACCAACCCTGGCAATAGCTTCCGAGGATGGCGTCCCCAGTAAATCCGTCATCAAATCCAACTGGTGCACTACATTTTTTCCAGGAAATAGAGGTTTCCCTGTCAAGAGCTCAGCGAAGATGCAACCAATACTCCATATGTCAATAGCTGGTGTGTACTGAAAATGTCAAGAAGAAACAAATCTAGTTAATATGCAAGGAAAATAAGCAAATGAAATGTATTTTCGAGGACATTTCAGCAGTTTGAACCTTTGAGAAAAAGGATCCACATAATTCAGGAGCTCTATACCATCTAGTTGCAACATAATCCTACAACCACAAAAAAACAATGAGATAAATGTGAACTATGGGAACTTAATACAGAACTAGGGACTCATGAAATTCCAACAAACAATTCTTCCATAAAAGGCTACTTACTGTCCAAAAGATCGCAGTTGGAGTATCATTGAAAGCTACTCTTGCTAGACCAAAATCACAAATCTTGAGCTTACAGTCAGCATTAGCTAAGATATTTTTAGGTTTCAAATCCCGATGGAAGACATTAGCTGCACAAAGCAATAACGGACGTCACATATATGATTCAACTGAAAAGAGTTTAAGTGATAACCAAAGAGAAATAGTAAAGTTTCTTCCAAAATTCAAGTCTTACCAGTATGTATGTACTTCAAGCCTCGAAGAAGTTGGTAAAGAAAGAACTGGTAGTGTTCAGGTGTTAGGTCATCATTGGCTTTAATAACCTGATGCAGGTCAGATTCCATGAGTTCAAATACAACGTAAATATCTTTAAACTCCCGTCTGGATGGAGGTAGCAAGATATGCTTGATTTCGACAATATCCGGATGACGAAGAAGTCTAAGAAGTTTAATCTCACGAAGGATGCGAGTGGCATCAGAGACGTGCTCAAAGATGTCATTTATCTTCTTGATTGCAACTTTCTCTCCAAGATGAGTATCGTATGCAGAGCAAACAACACCATAACTACCTTTGCCAATCACTTCCTCGATCTTGTATCTGCTACCCTCACCATATTCTGTGAAGAAATCTACATCTACACCTCCCTGCAATATCAAGTTTTTGCATACCTTGTTATTAGCAGGATAAGATTACTTCAAGAAATTCAATATGATATCTGCTTCTCAATTTCCTAATATACAGACCAGATATTTTTTAAGTTTCCATTTAATCGTTAAGAAATTCATATGCATTAGATCAGACGAACTGTATTCAGAATGTTATTCCCCTATGCTACAACACAAAGCAACTCAGAAAACGAATTCTCACTTCAATTCCTATGGGAAGAAACTGAAAATAGGAACAAGACTACAGCACTAATGGGAAACGTTAAAAAGGGATATCACAACGGTAACACCACTAGCTAAAAAACTTAAATTAGGATGTGAGACACCTCAGGCGTGACACTTTGTAAGGTTTGGGAGACAAAATTAGCAATGCGAGGTTCTTTCATAACGCCAGCAAAACCAACTAAACAAGTTTCCTCAACCTTAAAATCAAAGCCAACTCTCAAAGATCCAAGTAGGGAAAAACAACCTATTCTATGAGTAGGTATCAAAAACGCACACAGCACACTAACCCCAAAATTAACTGCAATAGAAGCTACATAGCCTGTACTTTGTCTGAATGCTTTAATGTCCCTTTTCTAAGGAGACATAATGTACACAATAACCTTAGTGCTGAATCTTATATCCAGGAAAACATAGGAATATCCTTAATCTTTCCCAACTGCAGATGAAATTCAGTAGTTACAGAAAAATGATTGAAGCAAACAGATTCTTCCAAATCATGATGCAGAGATAGAAACTATTATTCGCACACACAGATCTTACATCCAAATTATTCGCACACACAGAGATAGAAACTTGACATATAATTGTATATGAGGGAAAGTTACCTTTTTGCGCTGATCACCTTGCATGCTTCAGCATCAACTAACTTCCAATACAACAAGTAACCAATAGGAAACTGCAAAACCTGACTTCCAACCAAAGATTCAGACCAAAAACACCCTTCTTTTCACTAACTTCCGGATCGAACTAATCAGCACAAGATTAAAAAATTTCACGAAAACAAGAAAAACCCAGTTCAGATTTCCAAGAAAAACAACAGGAACCCTCAAATTTCAATCCAGAAAACTGCAAGGGGCAAAAGAGGGACCTGTTTTATAGGGATTTCAGAAACAACAACAGCAACAGAATGAGTTTACACCCAGTTCCAATAATCTTAGCTGGAAATAAGTATGTATATATCTTCAAACGTCTCAGCAAAAGGGTAAAAACTTGGCGATGATCTCTAAACTTTTCGCAACAATGGTGACCAAGAAACCAGTTTTATCACAAGGGCTATGAGATTCTAGATCTTTACGCTCTAAGAAAGGATCTTTAAGCAAATAATGCTACTGAGTTGTTCTTCAAGTTGGGATTACAGAGAGGGAGAGGTGGATGGGTTGCAAATATGTGAGTGTATTTTCATCCATGGAAATTTCTAACATACCATATACCATAATAAAAAACCCAATAAAATATTTATATTTTCTAAAAAAAATAAGGAAAGGGGAATATAAATTTTTGTAAATAAAGAAAATGGAAAATCCCCAGCTTTGTGGCAACAGAAGGCTCAACTCACTGAAATGTAGAACTTGGACATTGGCACTATGGCAGCCACAATCATAATATTCGTGATTTTTTATTGAATAAAGTGTAAAATAATCCTGAATTTCCTGAATTTCTTGATAAGTGTTCAAATAGCTCTATTTTTTTTTAAAATGCTAAACTGATCCTGGACTCGTTGAAGGTACCAAAATGATCTTATGAGTTTCGACATTAAGTTTGACATTACCTGGGCATAATGGTAACATTCGACTAATGCTTATAATTATTTCAGGATAAAAAATAAATAAAGTTGTTTTAGCACTTTACAAAGAATTCAAAATTATTTTAAGATATCACCCATTAATTATTTTTTTGAGTAACATTAATGTTTAAATAGGTCAGGTTTTTTAAAATTAATTTCTACTGAACTGAACTGAAACTAGTTGAATTGAATTAAACATAATAAATTAAAAATAAGTTAAATGATCAATTTCATTGAAGTGAAGTTATGTACATATAAATTAGAAAGAACGTGATAGGAGAAAATTGATGTAATTGATTATTTTTCTTGTTGAGTTGCCAAAAGCTATAAATTGACAAAAGGGGTGGGAAGAAGAAGAAGGTATCCAGCTTATAATGTGTACAGTAGTTTAAAACGTGATATTGTATTATAAGTCATAAATGGAGGTTGATTTTTGGGTTTATGGGTGTTTATTGCATTTAATTAAAGAGCGATTTTATGAAGTTATGTCTTGTTTCAACCTTCAAGATATGGTAATGTAGCCAATGTTTACCACAATTCAAAATACGGTTAAAGTAAAAATAAATAAATGAGAAAAGCGATAAAATAATTCTATCTTTTGTTGAAAGTGCCAATATAACTCTGTAAAATTAGAAGGTGTCCAAAAATTCCTAACTTATTGATGTATGTGTCAATCTTACCCTGGGGACCGTTGACTTCAATTGTCAACGAGTTTGACGGAATTTAATAAAATTTCCATTTTTGCCCTTGGATTAAAAAATGAGGGAAAAACACACTCATGTTTTCTCCTTTTCCTTCTTCTTTCTTCTTCTTCTACCCGCTATTCCACCCCCTGCCCATCTTCTTCTGCTTTCTTCTTCTCGAATCCAATTAGTTTTCAAGGATGCGGAAGGTGGCGGTGAGACACATTGCCTAGAGGTTCACGAGAGAAACATAGTTGGTGGTTGCGGGAAGAGGGTGGGCTGGTTGTGCAAGGAGTTGGATTGTCTGGTATAGGTTCACCGGGGGTGGATTGGGCTACTGGAAGGGTTTCGGGGAGGGTTGGTGGTGCAGGGAGAGGGAGTGTCTGATTTGGGTTCACCAACGAGTGGGTTAGTCTGCTGAAAGGGTGTTGGGGAGGGTTGGAAGTGCGGGAGGCATATGATTTGGGTTCACCAATGGGTGGATCGGGCTGCTGGAAGGGTGTCAGGGAGGGTTTAGGGTTTATGATGGAGATTGAAAATGGTGGCAGATGGGGGGAGACGGCTGTAGGTGGAGATCGAAGATGGTAGTGGGTGGTGACAGGTGGTGGCGAGAGGAGAGGTGGTGGCAATGGGGGAAGTTTAGGGTTTTGAAGTGGAGATCAGAGATGGTGGCAGGCGGTCACGGGTGGTGGCTGGTAGTTTATATGATAAAGAGGGGTAAAACAGGAGAAAAATTTCAGCTTAATGGAGCGAGGGTATTAGACCTTTCAGATTTGATCAACGGCTAATTTCTTCAATCAATGTTTGAAATAACATAAAATGTAATAATTGCACAATTTGTCATACAGTTGGAGTTATTTTGACATTTTCTCATTTTATTGGGTTATATTGACAGTTTCACCCAAAAGTTAAGGTTAGAAGTGTATTCAAACCTAAATAAATCAAAAATTGACCTTATGATTGTGTGTTTTCATGTGTTTAATATGTCTATTATATTTTATTTATTTTTTGAATTTCCAAGTCAAATGAAGTGATATTACATCTCATTTGTTTTGTTTGTTTACTACATTAAAATGTGTTACAATTTTGCAATGGGAAATGCGTCTATCAGTCATTTTGTGGGGGGTTTTGTAATCCAATTTTGTAGTTGAGAATGTGGATAACTTTAGATGCGAAACAAAAAGGTTCAAATTATATTTTCTCCCTTCAATTAATTGTGACACTTCATTTTATACCATAGTATTTTAGAAGGTACTCATTATGAAGAGGAGAAGAAAAAATAAAATGAATGGTTGAAAGTATGTTAAAGCATATTATAATTAGAAAGTACTAAAATAAAATGAGCATCTCAAAATAAAAAGTGTATCACAATTAACCGAACGGAAGGAATTACTTTCATACACTAGTAGCTCTCTGAATTTTAAGAGTGACACATTTTTAAAAAGTGTCCATCAAATGAAAATGTCCCTAAAAGTAAATTGTGTTAATTATAAAACAGAAATGGGATAAGTATTTTAAATTTTAAATGGGATGAATTTTTTTGAGGCTAACACGTTTACAGTTGTCGTGTCGGTGTGAAATTCAGTCACAAACATTTCGGGGGAAGTAGAAACATCACCTTCTAACACTTGTCACTCTGTTCAAACTGCACATTTTTTATCAATTTTTTAAAGACATATTTAACCAAAAAGTTAACCAGTATATAGATACAAATATCATTATGTGAGATATCATTGGATTCTTTGCATGATTTATTTTCTAAACATCAAATTTTAATACACCATTATTATACATAAATAAATTTATCGTTGGTCAAACATGGTATGAGAAAGTTGACTAAAAAGTGTGCAGCTTGAACTGGGACGGAGGGAGTACTAAAAATACATGTGTGAGATTTAATATAATGAAAGATAAACACGTGCACTAATGCATGATATTAAAATTTTGAGTCCGTCTCTTAAAGTATGATTTTTTCATAAGTTATGGAAAGACCAATGTTTAAACTGCAAATTAGAAGAAATCAAGATAAATTTTTTGGGTTGCAGGTCATAAAATTATGACTACTGCATGTTGCATAGTAAATTTTTAATATTGAAATTAATATATTTTACGTTTCTATAATTCTAATTTAATCTCATCTTTTCATAGGCCTATGGAATGATATTTTTTCCTAAATTTTTTAAGAGTGTTCTTAATAGAAAATATAAATCATTTTCTTGTATGAAAAGTTATAAATAGTACTTATTTACAAATCCGTTAACAAGTTAATATAATTTATGGTCAACGAGTGTAGAAGTTAATAAATTAACTACCCTAGTGACTCCAAGTCTTTTAAAGGTCAAGTCCTTTAAAGGACTTGACCTTTGGATCACCTATCTTTCTCTAGTGACTCCAAGTTCACAAAACAACCACCGCCTAATTGAAAAGACTTTTCTACTTTCAGCACAAACTATAATTCAATTTAAAAAAATTGAGTGAATTGCATATATAATTTACATGAGTGTAAATATAATCATGTGATAATTTAAAGTACAAATATAACCCTAAATAGCTAGTGTATGTGCAAATATAACCCTAGATAGCTCGTGTATGTGCACATATAAC
>JAULKK010000003.1:4113249-4126078 GCA_032355705.1 Rubia peregrina
GAGCTTGCAAAATCCACACATTGTAATTAGAATATAAGTATAGTTGTATGGTGTACTTTGTACTATATCTCTGATTACTGGATTTATTCTTAACTGGGCCAGACCCCGCAGATGTAGGCGGATTTCACCGAACCAAGTTGTGTGTCTTGTGCTTTATTTACTTTACATACTTGGTTAAGTTATACTATGTTGGAATATAAGATTACTAGTTAAGCTAAAACGGTAAAACCAGTTTTTCAATGAAGGAATGCGATTCAATGTTAAATTTCTATCTATACTATCCAGGATAATTTTAACTATCCTGTAGTTATTGAATGAATGGTGAATGTTTCAGAATCCTTTTTGCAGAAGCTACATATTAAGGGTAGATTAAAAGTAAAGTCATCCGGGATATCTGGCATTGGTATCAGCCTATTAAGGATTCTTCAATTCAAAAAATACATTTTCTTTGGAAGTAAAGATGACCATAAGTATTTGAAGGGTGGGACTTTAATATTTTGAATCTGGTAAGCTCATAACCTGATTTTAGAGTAAGCGATAGTATCCATATTATTATGTCTTTATACTCATCAAAGATTTGGTGTTTCTGTTGCACTATAGTAATTAACTGATCAGGTAAATAATTTTTGATTATTTGTATGTATTCTGTTTGATTATTAAGAAAATTTACAACTGTAAGATCAGGAAATAGAATTTATTTACTTGAGTCCCATTTATTTATAATAGGATCTATTTCTATCAAGCTTGAATCCCAGTAGAAAACTGCTCCTTTTCCTACTTTGATCTGAGCATTTTTAATGCATTTTCATCCACCTCTTTGATTTTTATGTTGGTTTAGTGTAGACCACATTAGTTGTCCCCATAATGAACTCCCCTATTGTAGCTTCCACCAAAGTTTTAAAGATAAACTTTTAATCATCTGCGGTGAGGTATTCTCCCAGATGTTGTAGGAAGTTGTACAAAGAAAGGATCTTCAAGGGCTAAAGATATCTAGATATGCACCGAAAATGGCTCTGTTTGGCGGCACATATAAGATGTTTTACTTATAAGTAAAGAACGTTTTAGTGTTTTGTAAAGTGATAAAAATAATTTATTTTGAAAGTATAAGCTATTTTTTGGGAAAAATCGAAAGCTGGTCTCTCCCTGCTTTCAAAGTAGACCAACTTTTCTTATAAGCACCGCTCTGCCAAACACACCCAATATCCCATCTCTTGTTTGCTGATGACACGTTGATATTAGGGGAAGCTACCATACAAGAAGCGAACAAATTAAGGGACATTCTGCAGACCTTTGGTTTAGCTTCTGGACAGAAGATTAACTTTGACAAATATTCTGTTATGTTTGGTCCAAATACCTCCGTCAACGACAAATCCCGAGTCTTATATATACTACAGGTGCCTGAAACAGTAACCCATCAGAAGTACTTAGAACTCCCAATCTTTTTAGACGGTCTAAGTCAGCATCTTTGGAAGAGCTTAAGGACGGGATTTGGAAAAAAATGGATAGTTGGGACAACAAACAACTATCTAAAGGAGGAAAGGAAGTGCTTACTAAAGTTGTTCTACAATTTATTCCCACTTACACAATGTCTTGTTTTATGTTTCCTGATAACCTGATAGACAATATTCATAAAACATATGCAAGGTATTGGTGGGGAAGCACTCCCTAAAGGAATAAAATTCATTGGGCTAAATGGTGCTAACTATGTCTACCAAAAGGCTTAAGAGAGACTGGGCTTTAAAGACCTAAAAATCTTCAACACTGCAATGTTGGGAAAAGAAGGCTTGGAGAATACTTATTAACCCTAATTGGATGGTGAAAATTTTATAAAAGCTAAATATTTCCCATCATCGTATTTCTTGGATGTCAAACTTGGCTATGATCCTTCTTACACATAGTTATCCATGTTGGAATGCAGACATCTATTGAAACTAGGATCCGCATGCGTATCGGATCTGGGATGATTACTAATATAAAAGAAGATCATTGGTTACGAAGTCGGTAATCCTAAACCGCAATCTCTTTCCATATCTTTCTCAGATAATCTGACAGTGAACCAATTGAAATAGGAAGGCACTAACATTTGAGATGAGAGACTTTTCCAAGCAAACTTCAATGAAGAAGAAGCCTCTCTCATATTGTCCATGCCATGTAGTAGTAACCATCATCACTCGGATGGATGGACTTGGCAACAAACGTCCAACGGTAAGCACATTGCCAAATCATGATATAACTTGAAAATTAATTCTCCACTTTATTCCCATGCAGGACATATGTCCAACAACACTTTGAGCTCATCTCCACACTGGCAGCTGATCTGGAACTTGAGGTTGCCACTAGAAACAAAGCACTTCATATGGAGGTTGTTCATGAATCAAATTCCATCAGCATATAATCTTCACCAAAGACACTCGAGACACGAGACCACATGTTGATGTGAAGATACATCTCTGACTCAAGTATTCTTCCATTGCTCTGTAGCCCACCAAATATGGTTCCCTGCAGATTTACATGAGATGATATATGAATACTAACAACCAAGTGCAAAGCTATGGACACCAGTGCTTATATAGGAACAAATCAGCCAAGATATGGCTCTTACAACTATGATGCTATACCAGTTGTGAGACCATCGAAATAAACTACTTCATAAAGAGCAACACACCCTCCAACCTCAACAGTGCGTTCTCTATGCTAGCAAGTAATTAGAAATCCTCGAAAGAAAAAATAAGACATCTACTTAAGCACAACCCTGTCCAAATCCCAGACACCCAAACAGGGAAATATTTTATACTTTGACGCTGCAACATCTAGTGGAAATACCTGCCTAGGATAGTTCTTAATGGGATCAAACAGTGAGTGGGTATACGGGGAAGCACACAGGCTACGTTTTCCATACATTGCTAAACACACAGAGGTTCAATTTTTGAGGTTAGGGCTACAATCATATTTAGAAAAATTTCTATAAGTTCAGTAGGTTCAAGGATATGTGTTAATTATCGTCATTGTGACTAATTGATAGAACGAATACCTATAAGATTCTGATCTAATTATAAGCAAAATAGCAAGCCTAATAAAATCCCACCTTTGTCCAAAAGTAGAATAAGAAAGACACGATAATGTAATAGGTTATACATTGGATACCCATGCCAAACAATCTGGCGACTGCGTCTATCGATGGGATCAAATCCCTCAATGTATAATACCATTCTTTTTATAATCAATGAAATCCTTGTAACCTTTTTTTAAAAAAGTTTTTAATCATGGTATGTAGGTTTTTAAACCCAAGTCCATTCTCCTCTGTAAGAAAATAGAGTTTAGGGAAAGATCTCTAAGTTCTCCCGATTTGTGAATCATAATTGTTTGAATTTCAGAAAATTTTGCTAACACTCTGTGTAATTTAGCCACTATGTTTCTGGTAGGCTTAAAATAGTGATGATATGTAAAGGGAATGAAGAAAACACATGCTAACAAAAAAATTCGAGAATGTGATGGCAGTTTTTTTGCTAAAATCGAACTCTTAAAGTGATTGAGTTTAACATGTTCAGTAAATGAGAATTTTTGCTCCCACCTGTAAAGATTGTTGAGCCCAGACATTTAATAAATAGCTTCCTTGGAATCATCAGATTTTCAGATTGTATAGACCTGACAATTCTTTGAGGAATATATTTTGAGATGAAAAGGGGAAATTTTTCATAGTTGATTTTCTAGCCTGTGGCCAACTCATAATTTATAAAGAGTCCCAACAATTTTTTTATACCGGTTTTTGTATATTTCAGGAAATTTTTTGTATCATCGGCAAAAGACATGTGTGTCACCTTTAACATTTGACCTTGGAGTTTTTAATGTCACATTTACATATTGAAAATAGAAGTTTAAGTTTCTTGTAAAAGATTCAGCCATTAGTATGACTTGGGGGGTGTTAAAGGATCCCCATGATTTAAGCCTCTTGATACTGGGAATAAACCATATGGGTTGCCATTTACCAGGACTGAGAAATCTGTAGCTTTTATATTTCTCGTGATTAGGTTTACAATTGATTCAGAAAAACCCATTTGGATTAATATTTTAGATTGTAATAAGGCCATGAAATCCTATCAGGTGATTTCATCATGTCTAATTTATTCATTATGTTGAACACTTTAGTTTTTGAGTGAATAGTTGGATAACTCTTGCATTAAGAGGAGATTATCTATCAGTTCTCTACCAGAGACGACTGCAGATTGTTTTGGGCTTATTATATCATTCATTAGTTATTTTAAGTCTTTCACATATGATTTTAGAAAAGACCTTGTTTGTAAAATTTCAAAGACTAATGACTTTATAGTCATTAAAGAAGGAACAAACCTCTTTTTGAGGATCTAAACTACAAGTGTTAAGGATATAGATTTTTGGACTTCAGTCAATTGGAATAATTCATTAACAACTTGCAGGAAATCATCTAGTAAATTATTTGTAATGATGTTCCAACATTTTTTAAAACACTCCTGAAAATTCATTAGGACCAGGAGCTGACTCACTGTTCATTTTCAGAATGATTTCAGTTATTCTTGAAAGTTTGCTGGTTTTATCAGTTTATTGTTCACATTTTGAGTTATTAGTTTTGGAATGCTCTCGACGATAGAGGTTTTGTTAATCCTGAAGGATCTTTTTCTTCTTATACGAGAAGATCTAGGAAGAAGTTTACTACTTCTTTTCCCATGTCTGCTTGATCATGTAACCAAGTTCCATTAGAGCCTTTTGTTGGTTAGATCATTTACTTTTTTGTGTTTAGATTCAACTGATTGGTGAAAAAACTTAGTGTTGGAATCCCCATCAACTATCCATTTAATTGTTGACTTATTTTTCCAGTGTATTTACTGGTTTGACAAAGCTAGAGTTAAATTAGTTTTTTTTCTAGGTTAAAAGTTGTAATGTCATCAGAATTTTCAATTTTTTTGAAGATCAGTTTCAACTTTTAATAGTTGCTCCTCACATTTTTTGGACTTTGTCAAATACATTTCCAAATGTATTCTGATTCCAAAACTTGAGAGCTACTTTTAAAATTTTCAATTTATAGGAAAGCCTTTGCATTAATGTTTGATGAGTTTCTATGTTCAAGGCATCCTCAACAAGTCTCATAAATGTTGGGTGATTAATCCAGCAGTGGTGAAATTTGAAACATTTGGGTTTTAATGTGTTTAGATTTTCTAATTCAAGGAGGAGTGCGTTGTGGTCATATTGTTCTCTTGCTAGAGCTTGGATCTGGAATGATTGAAAATCTGACTACCATAGATTGTTAGATTTGCATCTGTCTAGCCTTTTCCATTCTCTTCCTTCAGGCCTCATACATGTCCATGTATACATACTACCTAATGTTGGTATATTGTTAGGTTAGATTCATTTTGGGATTTGTTAAAGCTTCTTGACCTTTTCTATTCAAGGTTTGAAGGACCAATGTATTCATCTGCGTTTGGAATCACATTAAAATCCCTAATGAAAATGAGGGGCTTATTTTTAAAGTTTGACGTTTTATGCCGAGGCTTCAGTCTCTTTTTATTTGTGTGTTTAGCCTAAATGTATCATATTAGAAATTACTTTCATTGTATGCTTGCTCATTATAGAAAATTATATCTATCTTGACCGATTCTTCCCAAAAGAGCCAAATTTTTACAACTTGTCTCTTAGTAGCAATTATGAAATCCAATCTCTTTGGATATGGTTTTGATTGATTCATTGTTAAGCACGTGTTCAATAAGAGCAAAGATTTATTTCTTATATATTCTCTTAATGTCTCTTATCCGATTTTGAGTGTCTTTATTTCCTACTCCTCGAGCATTCAAGACACAAATTTTTGGCCCTATCTTTTGGATTTGTCGTTGTGTAATCCCTTTTGTTTTTTTTACAAAGGTAAAGTATCAACCAATTCCTTTTGTTTTCTTGCATCTTGCCTTTGCAATGTTACTGATGCATTTGGTCCAGCTTCCCTGCCTTTTGTTAAGGGTTCTTGCAACTCACCATTAGATTTTCTCCTAACCACATGGATGTAAACTTTATCTTTAATAGAAATTCCAGACAAAGAAGGTTTGCCCCCTTTACCTGGGATACTTCTTTATTCATCTGAAGGGGAGCTCTTTATAAGGGTTGTTCATTGCAGGATAATCTTCTTCTCGTCCTAAGCGTTCAGGAATATTGAGTGAAATCAAACCTGCAAGTAGAAAATACAAGACCTTATTTAAGGCACTTAGAGTAATAGTCGGGAACCCCCTAAAATCTTGGGTATTTTCAGAAACAGGTGCCCTTAAAGCTTAACCAGACCCTTTCTAATAATGGGAGAGTCACATTTATCTCTACGCAGACTTTCGTAACGAGTGGCCTTGTCTTAGTGAGAATTGTCATATCAACCTTAATCAGCCTGCCTATCAAGTTCTTAATTGACATCATCACCCATTCATCAGAGAATTTTTGTGGGAGACCATATAAAGATACCCACACCAGAACAAATAGGGAGTCGACATTCATATTGAAGTTTGGAACCCACTTAGTGCAACTGATGGAGTAAGGGCCAAAGTTCCAGACTTTCTGCATTCAACAACGATATAATCGTCCGGGAGTGTAAAATGAATAAGGACTTGACGATTGTCGAGAAGATAGATATCGGTGTGACCCTTAAATATCGTTGGCTGAAAGTCTTTGTGAACCTTCTCCATTTGCGGTATGCTCACAGAAATTTGCCGACCAAAGTCCACTGGAGAAGGGCCTCTAAATGGTCACACTCCTCATCTATGAATCGAAGGCCGAGTTCATCTATGTTCGATTTTGGTTTTTTGGATTGAAGAGGGATCTTGAGGGTTAGGCTAGGGCATCAATTAGGGTTTTATTAAGCATTCGAGCATAAGAAAATGAAGTAGCTTTATTAAACTTCGCCATAACGGCAGTGCTTTAGTACAAAACCCTACCCGGTGGAGTGTGATTGAGTTGCAGAGGAGAAAAACACGACATTTTACAATTTATTATTCTATAAATTATTAATTTCTAATTTCTAATTCATTCAATTAAATTATATTCAGCACATTTCAGTTGCACATTTCAATATCTTTAATTATATGTAATTAGAGTTATATAAAAAATAATATTGTGAAAATACTCTAAGTACTCATTTTTGTAACAAGTATTTGTTGGACATATATTGATTTTATTATGCAAAAATTAAATAATAAAAATTGAATGAACAATTTACATATGTAAGAATAATAAATTTTTATTAATTATTCAGGCATACAATCAGAAAGGTTAAAGTACGAATAATTAAAGCATACATGCGATATATTAAAAATAAATAAATCACGTTTCAAGCAAAATAAAGCGAAAGAGTTACGAGTAAACTCGCTGTCCTTGAAACGAATCAGTCATGTCGTGGACATCGTTCCCTAGGGTAAAACCATTGAAGGTAACAATTAACACGTAAGAGTTACCTCAGATTCACGCAAGATCCGAAGGACTATCATCTACAGAGCAACAGATAGAAACTATGAGAAAGATAGAAAGAAAACTCAAGTTTAGAATATGGAGAGACTTGAGAAATGGTGCGAGTTTCCTAACTGACTCAGAGGCTCTATTTATACTATTCTTAAGAAACCCTAATCATGGAAACATGATATTCTAATTTTATGTAATTAGAGAAAATATTCTCCAATCATCAACTGATCAAATTCGAGAAAATTACAAGAATACTCGAATTAAATCTGCTGGAAATGGAAGAAATATTTCATATTCTTCAACGTATTAAACATGGTAAACTGTGTATTCCTTTAAGACAAGATATTGCACAAAATATGAAATCTTCTTGTTCTTATCTCTTAAGGATTAACACAGAAGTAATTCCACATATAATACGTGGTTGTGCCTTCTAGAAACTTCCACGCGGTCCATACGCATATTAGACAGTCCAGAGAAAAATTATTTTGGGTCAATTTTCACCCAAATTTCCTCTTTCAAGTGTGACACTTTGAGCATCCATATCTCATTCACCCTTGATCCGTTTTGAAAGTTTAAATAGTAGAATATATAGTTCTCGCGGAGGAGAACCCAAAAATGACATCACCAATCCTAAATCTGTTTGGGCCCCACTCAAAACAATGTTCAAAAGTTGACGAAAATCAACTTTTTAACCATCATTTTCCATAAGTATTAACATACTACCTCCGATTTTTTTTATATTGACACCCTTTTTTGACATTGTCTGAAGGCATGTTTGACCACCTATAACTTTTCTTTTGTCTAATAACAAACGATAAAATTTTACTTTTCAGAAACGACACGTTACGGAGAATCCAAAGACATCTCACATGATATCTATTATTACATATAACAAAAGTTATCGATGATCAAATATGACATAAAAAAATTGCAGTCAAACAGAGCCAATATAAAAAGACCAGAGGGAGTACGTATTTTTACAGGTATGTCATTTGAATTAAACAGTTAAAATTCATCATGTGATTTGTGAAGTGAAATTAAGGACGTTCTCATGTATATTTATTATAGGAATGAGACAGAAGTAGATCCGATTTGAATAAGAAAAATACTCCTCCTTCCGTTCACTAACTTTGACTCACTTTTTTTTTAGCACTTGAATTTAGAAAAGTAAAATTAGTGGTAGAGAATGCATTGAAATAATAAAAAGTAAATTGAATGGATGTAAACAATCTAGAATTTGTTAAAAATGAAAGAAGTCAATGCTAAAAAAATATTTTAAAAAGGTAAATGAATTATTATTAAAGAATCAAAGGGAGTAAAAAAAAGATAAAATTGAAAGTTGAAACCTTAACCAATCATGAATGGCTCCAAGTCTTCAAAAAAAAAAGAAAAAAAAGGCACCAAGTACAAGAAAGGAAGGAAGTGGTATTCTTGATTTAAGTAGACAGAACAGCACAGATTGATTGGGACTAGCGAATAAGTTATCACTAGAAATTGACAAAAGATAATGTGGAGTTGAATTTTTTGAGGATAGGAAACTTTCAACACTACATACTCCAAAGGACATTTTCAGGGATCAACAAGCCAAGTACACACGAAATCATTTCCTCACATGGATTTTTCCTTCCTACTCCCCCAACCACACAAAATTTTCACACTTATTTACATTTTAAATTATTAAAATTAAATCATATCTAATAATTATAAATATAATAATATTATTACACGTGCTATTATTGAATTCGTTGTAACAAATAATTTTTAAATATTAACATTTTATATATCATTACTATACACGGATACATATATTACAATAAAATATGTGTATTAGTGATCAAAATTTCTTTTGTACAATTTAACTTGAGATGTAGAGAGACTATTTGATACACTTTTCTTTTTTAGTTATTTCTTTTATATTGGTACACTTAATTTTATTTTTGACAAGTTTCCTTCCATTTTGATCCACTATTCTACATCCTAAATTTAATTTCGTTCACTCTTCTCATTTATCTAAATTTAATCCCTGAATGGTTGAATGTCAATTACACTTATTATAATCACCGTTAGACGTTTTCCCCTACATATTGGAATGGCTATTTTTTTATATAAAAAAATCAATCACTGAAAAGATACAAGGCAAAGTCTTGGGAAAGACCGTCTTTCCATCACCTTATGGAAAGACGGGGTTTAATTAAAATTATAAAAGGTAAAAGGTCTTAGTTGCAATATTAAAAATTTATTATGTAACGTGTAGTAGTTATAAAGTTTATAACCCGGTTCATGCAACCCAAAAAAATTATCTTAATTTTTTTCTTCTAATTTACACTTTAAACCTTGGTCTTTCCATAACTTTGGAAAGACGGTCTTTCAAGAGACGAACTCATTAGAAATTTCTTATATTATATCTATATATATAATAATTATATCATACGTGATACATGTATGTTTTATTAATATTAATTTTGTATATGTAATTATTATGGGTAACTTAAGTTACTCCTTATTTTCTTGGAATTGTTAAAAAAAAGTTACAATTAAACTAATCTAACATGTTGACAATGCACGCGGGATTAAGAGCAGAAATTTTCAATAATTTTAAGTTTAAATCCATTTATACTTTTACTTTGACAGATTAGACGCTTTTTACTTATAGTGCAAGGTATGTCAAGTCAAAAAACGTTTAGTTATTGCTTTTAGTTATCATCTTTGGCAAAAAGTCAACCAAATGTGTTTCAATGAAGTGAGTTAGCCATGTTTATTTTTTAAAAAACTAATGCTGATAATGTAATTTGTCAAAGATGTACTATGTTTTCCAGAGTACAACCTCATCAAATTTGGCATTGAATGGTATACCTGAGAATATATGAGTTCTTCTGGATGTCATAATTTTTCAAAATATGTTAAAATATAAAAAAACTTTATTAATAGTGCATTGAAATTACATCAATGACACATCTCATTAATGATGATGGTAGGGTTACAAAGACCAAAATCTAACGGGAATATGATTCTAAGTCTATAAGAAAATTACCATTTATAACTAATTCTGTAAGGTAACTACCATTTATGACCTTCCCCTACAAGGGAAAGGATTTATATTTCCTTATCACCCTCCCTCATGTTGGAGCATGATGATCAAGTGTGACCAACTTGCGAATAAGATTATGAAATTGCTAATCATTAAAAAAAACTTTCAGCTGCGATGCGGGCCTGCTCAGCAGCATCGAAACTGGAACCAGGAGTAGTCATTGGTGCAGATCAGTGACACACGATTGGCGGTACGGTAGGTCGAACGCGGCGTGGCGTGTGCTGCAGACGCGTGGGGTACGAGCGGTGAGTGAAAAACCCGCACGATGAATCCGGGTAGACACGGACAACAAACGTTCACAGAAGTTGGAGAAGAAGCTGCGGCGACCGTGAGCTACGAAATTGATAAATCATGTAGATAGAGCCACATTGGCACGTAAAGTTGGGCGGTGGCGCATGAACGTCACTCACCGGCAGATCGGAGTAGTACGGATCGCGGCAACCGTTGAGGTGACAGCGACAATCGGAAAATAGCAACCGGCAGGGCAGTCGACGATGGTGGCTGCGCGTGTAGTGTAACGCGCGGCTTGAAGGCGGTGGCTCAGGCGGAAGACGACATCGGAATTTATTTAGGGTTTAGGTCTTAGAATTTTTTAGGCTCTGATACCATGATAAAATATAAAGTATTTTATTAATGGTGCATTGAAATCACATCAATGACACATCTCATCAATGATGAGGGTTACAATATAGGAGTATAGGGTTACAAAGACCAAAATCTAACGGGAATATGATTATAAGTCTATAAGGAAATTATCACTTATAACTAATTCTGTAAGGTAACTACCATTTATGACCTTTCCCAAGGGAAATAATTTATATTTCCTTATCAAAGTACTTCAAAATTTTTACAATTTAAAGGCCTATAAAGTGATATCGAATCTTTGAATCAAGATTCTGGTCTGTCCATCTATTATAGGAGATTAAACTGATATGATTTTAATCTCCAAACAGAATTTGACGAACAATCATTTGAACAGATGATTCGAAACTGTGTGAAACAGAGTATATAAACTAATGGCATGCCACATAAAATCAAGAAATCGAGTGCAAGATGTAAAACCCTAACTGGTTAAATGATGATAATTTATGTATCACATGCTTCCCAATCTTGTAAATAGAAGCAGCAAAGTATGAACATCAGCTGTAAGTCTCTAATAGCTTAACTACTCTATATTTCTTATATACTTCTTCCGTCACAGTTCAAATTGTACTGCAGTCATTATCACGTTGTTTAAAAAATACGTATGACCGTTAATATGTTTACCTACATATAATAATGCCAGATAAAAAGTTGATATTTAGGAATTACTTGTTGCGACAAATTCAACAGTATCATATACAATAATATTGTTATTCATATATCTATTTAAATATGCAGTTAAATTTTGATAGAAAATAATACCAGACAATTTGAACTCGTACGAAAAATAAGACTTAAACCTCAACCTAACCTCTCAACTTCCAATGAATTGGGTACAAGCTGAATGCACAAAGTAAGGCATTACATGAAGAAAGAAAACTCTCCAAAAGAGCCCTTAGAGTGTTGTACAAAAATAGACAACACCAACTTCACTGAAAGGCACTACAAGCTAACAACTCAGCACTTCCATTTCCTATCCACTAAACCAACCAAACAATTCTTTTTACTAGAACTGAATCACCTGTTATTCTAATACCGTTGCCTTACTATTTGAATTAATATATAACAATGTGAGTGAACGAAAATAATTTACTGTTTATCATAAAGAAAGCGTGACAGTGTCAGAGAAACAGATTTAAAATGAAAAGTGTGACAGTTGTAAAAAAACCGGAGATTGTATATTTACAAACTCTTATTTTAATCAGAGCATAGTGCACACCCAAGGCCACTAGATCTCTTCCATTTAAAATTGCTCCAAAGGCCCCATATTTTAGTTTGACCTGTTCATTACAAACCAACCATATGCAACCAATACCAAACTCTCTCTTCCCACCACCTTTGTTGATTCCTCTGTTTCAAGAGAGTAGAGGAATGAATCACAAGTAGAGCTTGGCTTGTACCAATGGAGGCGTCTGAATCCTCAAACCACCATTGCAGATTATGGGATGGTGTTTTGGAGATAACAAAGTTAGCCCAACAAAGTGGAACTGACCCTTCTTCATGGGCAATCAAAGTGTCCTCATTCTTGGCCTCTTCTGGGCTGCCTTTGCCTTCATTTGAGCTTGCAAATTTCTTGGTTTCCTATGTTTTCTGGGACAACAATGTCCCAATGGCATGGAAGTTCTTGGACAAAGCTTTGGT
>JAULKK010000003.1:4175230-4189088 GCA_032355705.1 Rubia peregrina
ACCTCACTCACTCTCAGTGAGCCAGCCATGTGGGATTTTTCGCACCTTGTAATAGCTACGCTTTTCTCATTTTAGTTATGGTGTTCTAAAGTTTATCGGTTCATCAAGTGTAATAGAATAAACTAGTGTAGTACTAGTTTATCAGCTAAAAGTAGATAGATGAACACTGGTGATTGTGCATACAATCAACCACACATGTAACTCATTTCTATATATTAATGAGAAGGAGTCCGACTATTTATTTAAAAAAAAACTAACCCATTTGATAATTTTCATTAGCCAGTCACAATTTTTTCTATCTTTAGGATAAATTTTTGGAAAAAATCATCTTTTCATAGTAAAGAACGATGGAGTTGATTTATAATTATAAAAAAGGGAAAATTTTATTTATAATATTAAAATTTTATTAATAAGCTTATGAACCGAATAAGTTTATTAAAAATTTATTGTAGTTATAACTTTATGATCCGAATAATGCAATCCAATTTTTTTATCTTCATTTTTTTTAATTTACAATTTAAACTTTAATTTTTACATAATTTATTGAAAAATAATCTTTCAAGAGACAGACTCATATTTCAATATACGATTATCAGATTATGACAATTTTAATCATTACCATAAGTATTAACCTTTTATTCCCTTTCCTATTAGAGTGCTAGTATTCATTAGGAAAAGATTTTTAACAATTAATTGTCCGAAATTTAAAATACGGCTGTCCAATTAAACCAATTATCACATGATTCCAGCTTCAAATCCTTTTCAAAATCCTACACCCAAATGATTGCCAATTTATTTTTACCGTTTTACCCCCAAAGTCTGTCGGTCGTGGTCGCTGTTATTTCTGTACATATCAGCTCCAATAACATAAACCAAGTCCATAAAAGTAATTTAAATGTTCTCTCTGGTCCTGCTCCAATAACATGTCTAATACTACTCTCCCGTTCATTAGAATTCGACACACTTTTTAATCTATTTTCTTAAAGCATGTTTAATTATTAATAACTTTTGCTAGATATGTTAATATCATATAAAAAATTTAATGTTGAAAAGTACATGTTACGTATAATCCAACGATACCTTATATGATAATATTGCTACTTATATGTTACATGAAAATTATGATCAAACGTGGTTTGAGAAAGTTGACTGAAAAATGTGTCAATCTTAGTCGGAGGAGTAGCAATATAGTACTAAAAAAACGGAATTTATTTTGCCATTATTCCATTAATATATATATATATATGCATATATACATTATTCTTTTTCTTCCTCTTGTTTCCAAAAATTTCAAGCCTCATTCTGCATAATCTTACAGATATTCACCAGCTGCATTCCCACAGGAGTTTGAACTCCAACTGTGAGTAATATTGTAATATATTGCTATGCTTTGATTTGTTTTGTTTTGTTTTGTGTTTTCAAGAACGTATTTTTCTTCTTGTTCTTGTGCTTTTTGTGTTTGTGAGTCTACAAAGGGGGAATTTTGAGTGTTCCAATCTTCAAAAGACTCGATTTTGATATCTGGGCTGTGATTTTTTAGCCTCCTTAAATGCTGGAGAAATCTGCATGGGATTACAGGTTCAATATGAAGAATCCCGTTGTTCATTGGGGTTTCAAGGTTTTGTTAATGTCTGTGTTTCTTGGCATGTTGATTTTCTTCCTAGTAGATGGGTTCTCGGGTAGTAATAGCAGTGGTTTAGTTAGAGATTTTGTTGTTTTGAAGCTTGATAATGGCGACCAAGAAGCCATGGATTTAAACTTAACGCGAATTCAGACACCCGAGATGAATTGGAACCATACTTTGAGAAATTTTTCGAAACCCCGGGAGAGTGAAGCTCCTAGTTTGGGCAAGAAGCAGCTCAATGATTCTTTGGATTTGCCTAGTTTTAAGTTTGCTAGGGGAGATGAGAACTTGATGAGCCCTGCAAAGCCAAGTGTTTTGCCATGGATTTCAGCCGAATCCGAGGGGAATTACTCGAAGAAATTGCTTTCGAGTTGGTTAGCTCCATGGGGTGAGCCCTGTAAGGATTCAAGAACGGAGGATATCTCGGTTTTAGGTCTAGATGGGAGTGATAATGTGGAGTTGTCAACAGGGGATATCCATGAGTTCAGTAACCAGGCTTTGGATGGTTCGGGTAATCCCCGTTGTTCGGGGGGAGATTATTTCGAGCTTGATCTTTCTGGAGAAGGATGGAAATCAAGGCCTGTGATGAAGGATTCGGGGAATGGGACCTACAGGTTCAGCCTCCAAGTCCATCCTGACTTTCATGGAGATTACAATCTCACTATCATCTTGCTGTTTAGGCATTATGAAGGGCTGAAATTCTCCACTACAAGAAATGTGGTTGATAAGGTTCTTCGGGTTTTCAATATCAAGTTCCGCGAATCATCTGTGAAATTGGAGGAACTTTCTCTGTGTAAGGATGGTGATTTTACTAGGGATGTATGGTCCGGGAGATGGACTCGTCTCGCGAAGAATGATTCGTGCCCTGTTAGTGATGATGGGAGGTACAGGTGCCAAGATCCGTCTTTTCCATGCCTGAATCCCTGGTGTGGTGATGGACCTCTCGGGGCCTTGGAGAGTAACGGTTGGGTGTATTCAACACATTGTTCTTTCAAGATGTTTAACAGCAAAGAAGCGTGGAATGGCTTGAACAACAGGTGGATTTTCTGGTGGGGAGATTCGAATCATTGTGACACTATTCGGAACATTCTGAACTTTGTTTTGGGGTTGGATTTCGCAACTGTTCCAAGAAGGTTTGATATGAACATCACCAACCCGAAGAACACTTCCCAAGTATTCAGGATCACTAGTATATTCAATGGTCACTGGAACCAGACTTCAAACTACCTAGGTTTGGATTCACTGTCAAATAAGGAGTACAGGGAACTGCTGAAAGGCTACTTTTCGGGTGATGTTGTTCCCGACACTGTGATCATGAACTCTGGATTACACGACGGTATATATTGGCACAATCTGAGGCAGTTCATCAAGGGAGCTGATTATGCTGCTACATTTTGGTCTGAAATCTTGGAGAGCATAAGGCAGAGAGGGCAGGTAGCGCCAGAGGTCATATACAGAACCACGGTGGCAACTGGGGGTTACGCGAGAAGCATGGCGTTCAACCCGAGCAAAATGGAGGCCTTCAACGGGGTGGTGTTGGATCAGATGAGGCGGCGCAATGTGATCAACCGGGTTATAGATGACTTCGATATGACCTTTCCTTGGCATTTTGATAACCGGGCGAACGATGGAGTGCATTATGGGAGGGCTCCATTGAAGATGAAATGGAGAGATGGCCAGATAGGGCACCAATACTTTGTTGACCTTATGCTTGGCCATGTACTCCTTAATGCCCTATGCAAAAGATGAGGTAAAATCTGCCATTTTTACCATTTTGGTGAAATTGCAGAAAGTTGAAATTCTGGTGCAAAATGCAATCTTGCAATCTGGGTGATCAGATTTTTGGGGTTTGGTAGAGGGAAAGTGTCGGTGTGAATTCTTGTAAATTGGCCTTTGAATTTCTGTCCATTTTGGTCTATTGGATGGTGTTAGTGGACTACTTGGTCAAACACGAAAGTAGTTCAGTAGTTTGAGTGTACTTATATAGAAATTCTTTATTATTTGTTCTCAGTGTTTTGCTGTAAAGTTCCACCGAAGGGAGATGTTGAACTAGAATCTTGGGTATATTTAGTCTATTTGGTGTAAGTTTTATAATGATGGCAATCAAAAATAATTCCCACTTTTTCCCCCTTTCAAAGTTATTGTCAAAATGTATACATTCCCTTTAATCACTTTTTTAGATGAAGGAATCCCTTTTGTCCTTTGTTGATTGGTAAACATTAGGAGTGTAATTCCAATTCGAACCGACGACCCAAGAATTACCAATCCATCCCGTAAACATTGTCATATTTTGACCCCCTCAGAAGGACTGGTGTGTTGGGAGTAATCTTGCTATATTTTGACCCCCCTCAAAATGACTGGTATGTCGGGAGTAATCTCGCTGAGTGCGATGTATGGGGGAATCTGCTAGACAGTATTCTTACTCCCAAAAGGGTGACGTGAGAATTAGACGGTGGTAGTCGTTACAATTTAGTACGATTTTACCCCCAACAAGGTAACCCGTGACACAAGCAAGTGATAAACTATAATAAATCATGGTGTTGCCTTTGTGTATGCAATTTCAGGTGAATATTCCCTGAAATTGCATACACAAAGTGCATATATAACCTTATATATTTCACATAAGTGCAAATATAACTTTCTGATAATTGAAAGTGCAAATATAACCCTATATAATAAGTGACAGTGCAAATATAACTCTTTCCGGTAACTTTTAGCCTGAATTTCATGAAAATATATTTTTGCCCTTCTGGGAAAAGACAAATAAAAGGAAATGACATCATTGCCCTTAGCATCACTGGACCGCCGCCGGACCAGGTAGGTTTATATCACCACATTATGAAAACTGATAGAGTTATATCAGAAAATTCCGAAAACTTAAAGGGTAATATCAGCACATTTGTAAAAAATGTAAGGTTATATCAACACATACTATAAAAATAAAGTGTCATACTTGTACAAAATCAATGCCGACTTCACAGAACCGTCATTTCAACCTCTTCTACCGATTGTCGGCATTCCAGAGTGTGATTCTAGTGGTGAAGAAAGAGCTTTGGTGAGGTCGACGCAACAGACATTGAAGTGGAGGTGTGGGAACCTTTCAAAAATGGTATTTTTCATCTAAAATTCCCCTTAATTCACTAGATATGTGATATTGAGTTTGAGTCTCTGGTTTTTTTCCCTTCCCGTCACAAGAATAGAGATATGTGGTATATATGGTATAAAATATAAGGTTTTTTATGATATTTTGTTTATTTTGTTTAGTTTAGTCCGGATTGATGATTGGATGATTTCTGGTATTGTATTTGTAGTTTTTTTTTTGCTGTGTTCTCTAACCTAGGTTTTTAATGTTGATGGGTTTTGCATTTATAATATGTGCAGATATAACCCTACATTTTTTAAGAATGTGCTGATATAACCCTGTGAGTTTTAGGAATGTGCTGATATAACCATATCAACTTTCATAATGTGCTGATATAATCCTACCTGGTCCGACAATGGTCCGGTGGTGGTCCAGTGGTGGGTAAGGGTATAATTGTCCACCCAAATTCAGATTTTGGTCCGAAGGCATTTTCGTCATTTTGAGGGGTCAACGCTGGAAAAACACGATAAATGCCGGAATTCTCACCAGAAGGTTATATTTGCACTTTCATCAATTAGTTAGGATTGTTTTTGCACTTATTGTTATCTCAGAGTTATATCTGCACTTCCTCAATTATATAGGGTTATATTTGTATATTTCCCAAAAATATTCGAACCCCGATTGTAACGTACCGGATTCATTGCCCTGGCCAGTTGAGCAAGCCCAGGTGGTTATGGTCAAAGATTTAGGATATGGAAGGATAGTTGCATATTATAGCCGGTGAGGACTTAATAGTAGGGTGAATGGATTCATGGGCATTTGCAAATGCGAAAAATCATGCTTCTTGATAGTTGATTGTGACTCAAATCTACCAACTAATTATGCATTATGAATATCATGTGCCGAACTGTTAATGAAACGGTCGTAATCTGTAAATTGGATTGGAACAAATACTTGTAATAGAATAAGAATTGAGACAAAAATCAAAGCAACTTTTAATACAATCATCCATATCATATGCCATATAGAAACTGAATCCACTGTCAAAAGAGACTAGGTAGTAAGCAACCAGGGCAATGCAGTTAAACCAAACTACTACATGATGCATAAAATTCTGAAAACAAGTTCTTGCAACATAAGTACAAATAAACTAAAGATGAGCAGAAAAGCTGACAAACTGCTGCAATCTTTGGCAAGTTCTCAAAGACAAGCAAACCGGTACACCGTAAAACACTCTTAAACCCTAAATCCATCATGCAATGCTCGTGCGCGAAACTCAGTAAAAAGAAAGTACCATTCAGGAACACCGAAACCCTCTTAAAACCTAAATTTATCGTGCAATGAGATTGCGCACAAAACCCAGTAATGAGCCAGCACCGTTTAAGAATCAGCCGGTGGCTGCTGCTGATGAGGAGGCCACATCAGCTGAGGCATATACGGGCGGGGCTGGCCGTACATGGCTGCTTGATCCATCGGCTTCCCCATGTACATTGCGGAAGCCCCAACCGGAGGGGCAGTCTGAGGCGGCATGTAATAGTAGGGCACTCCCTCGGCCGGACCTCCAAAGGGCACAGGGCCTCCTCGTGGCATGGTGTACTCCTCCTTCTCTTCCCTCGGGACAATATCGACCAGGAAGTCAAAAATGTCAGTCCTGGTGATGGCTGCAGCTATGTCGTTCTTCTGAAGCGTCCTCCTCTTGTTCTCCTCCGTGTGGTTCCACGCGCGGAGGGTGAGCTCGAGGATGAACATCTCGCAGGCACGCGCGAATATCACGGGCGCCTCGGCTGAGATCATCCTCACGTCCTCGTCCGCCTTCATGATCTTCTTGATCCTTGCGAGTGGCAGGCTGTGGTTCTTGAAGTCGGTGACCTGCTCGATCTCCTGGTACTGGTTCGTCCAGAACTGCTGGAGCTGCTGCTGCAGCTGCTGCTGCTGCTGCTGGTGGATGTGCTGGTACGCGAGCTGGTGCTGCGCCATCTGAGCCGAAGAGGTGGGGATGGCACCGGGCTGAGCCGGGGGAACTTGACCGGCTGATGCAGAAGGAGAATGGCCCGTCATTGGGTTAGTTTGATATGGTGGTGCAACACTATAGGGCACATGAGCAGAGCTACCTGGGATTTGTCCGTTTCCTTGCTGATCCATTTAGCACTCTCCAAACCTTAGTATTCGCTCGCTTGATGCTACAGATTCAAAAGAAAGAAGAGCATAAAAATGTGATCTTTAGTGTATATTCACGGGTCCAATAATAAAGTACACGAACCAAAAATACAGCCATGAAAAGCGAGCAAAGCACATTACTTGAACCAAAATTGCAATCGTGAATAGGACAGGTGTGAAATTACTCAAGAACTTAGAATGCAGATGTAGAGCTAGCTTGCAACAATTCAAGACTGATTCGGATAAAATCATGCATTCACAAGTCAATTAGCACAGCATTAGAACAGTTTATTACACTAGTCTTTCCCTTTCAAGCGTTTGGTTTCTGTTTGAACGGGAAACAAAGATGCAATTAAGACATATGAGTAAATTAGCCATATAACAGAGTACACTTGAAAAGATTTCAGATAGATACTCCAGCACCTTACTTGCACAAAGTGAGCAGAGCACCGAATGTGCAGAAAGCAAGCAGAGCATGGTATGTGCAGGAAGTGAGCAAAGCCCGTTATGTGCAGGAAGTGAGCAAAGCGTGAAACAAATGCAATCAAGACACATGAACCACATATCTGACATTACAAAGTAGAATAAACAACATAGGACTCAGCAAACTACAAAACACGGACAAGCGAAGAAGTTCGCCAAAGGCACAAACAAAGTGCAGATAAAGTTGCTCAAACACAAGTAGTTCATTGGAATTCCAAAACATTTGAAAACATACACGCAACCCGCACGAGAAAGAAGTTTGATTGGATACCAAAACTGATGATAACACCCACCCACATAAAAACACCACACACGGGGGATGTGACACAACAAAATTAACAATGGGTAAGTTGATTGGTACCCAAACAATTTGAGAAGACACACAAAAACATCTGACCCAGAAAAATTAGGGAACAGCCCCAACTCAAACATACAAGATACAACTAGCTCAGCAAATCTCATCCCAAAAGCAACACCAAAACATGTAGAAAAAACCCCTTTTAAAATGCTTAAAAGAACATCTTTCAGCTTTCATTAGGCTTTCGAGTTCAACAAGCATATATGCGAAATCCAACGGCTACATTCACAGTCTATAGGCTTAAACTGAAGTACAAATTTCCCAATCCCTCCAATTGACGAAAAAATGGATTTCTTCATACCAATACAACCAAATCAACACACCAAATACAATCAAATCAACCTGCCAAATACAATCAAATCAACCAACCATATACAATCAAATCAACCAACCAAAAACAATCAAATCAACCTACCAAATACAATCAACAAACAATACCACAAAACATTTTATCATTAAAAAATCCAAACTTTGCATACGCCAATATTCCAAACAAAAAACACGAATCTTCGACGACAACGTGGAAACTATTCAGATAAGCTCAAAAAAATGGACAAGATAATGAACAGCAACAAAATTAATAAAGTACAAATTTTCGCCAAATTGTAAGAACCAAATTCGTACCAATTCCAACTTTATCACAAACAGGGGCAAAAATCGTACCTTTACGGCGAAGTTCAATCCAGTTCAACGATCAGATGCCCTAAAAAAGCAGAACCAACCAAAAAAAAACCCCCGGAAGCCAAATCACATCAAATTAGCAATCAAACTCAAAAAATCCACTAAAATAACACAGAATTCAATATGCTCCATGAACAAAAGGGCAATTAGAACACCAACCTGGGTTTTCTCGAACAAAGAAAGTGAGTTTTTTGGTTCCAAAGTCCACCTAAAAATGCATCTGGTGTTGTCACTACTCACTAAACACAACACAAAGGAAGAATAAAGTATTTATATCAGTTTATTGGTAAGTGTTGGGCTTAATTGTTTTGTTTAGAATACAGGTGGTCTGGTGTGACTTGTCACAACTCACAAAGGTTTACGTGGATGATTCTCATGCCTCAAGAGCCTTTTTTTTCTCCCTTTTTTTCTCCAAAGGAAAAATGGAAAGGAAAAGGTTTATCAAGAAATACAGTGTTATGGAGAAAATTGCTTATGAATTTAAAAGAAATGTGGGAAATGTATTTCCTTGGAATGCAAATTAGTTTAATGTTTACAACTAAAATATCTTATTAAGAATAAAGGGCATTGATTTTTTTTAGAAGAATTTTCATGTACACTGAATTTCCTCTTAACAAGTGTGAGAAATTATAGTGCTCAGGTTTTGATCGGAAGAGATTTTGTATACTTGATTTGTATAAATTATTTGAGAAAAAATTTTGTATTTAATTACTAATATCTTATTGAGAATAAAGGACATTGTTTTTTTTTGTGAGAAGAATTTTCATTTACATTGAATTCGCACGTGACAAGTGTTGAGATATTACGGTTTTAATACTCAGATTTTGATTGGAAGAAATTTTTTATACTTGATTTGTATAAATTATTTGAGAATTTTTTTCATATTCAATTACAATGACTATAATCTCTTATTGAGAATAAAGGGCATTGTTTTTTTGTGAGAAGAATTTTCATGTACACTGAATTCGCACGTGACAAGTGTTGAGAAATTTTGATTTTAATAATCAGATTTTGATTGGAAAAGATTTTTTATACTTGATTTGTATAAATTATTTGAGAAATTTTTTCGTATTTAATTACAATGACTATGATATCTTATTGAGAATAAAGGGCATTGTTTTTTGTGAGAAGAATTTTTATGTACATTGAATTCGCATGTGACAAGTGTGAGAAATTACGGTTTTAATACTAAGGCTTTGATTGGAAGAGATTTTTTATACTTGATTTGTATAAAATATGAGAAAAAAATTCGTATTTAATTACAATGATAACTTGCAACGTAATCGCTTACGTATGGAGGGTAAGATTATTTTGGAAGGGTGGGCGCAATTTGTGTTTTTAAATATGTAGTATCGGACTCAACTGATGCCTCGTCCTCTAAAACATTAGATCACAATTTTCTCACGTCTTATATCAAACTCACTGATTTTATTTCTTAGAAGTTAGGAAGACCAATTTGTATATTGTGCCCATGGGATACCATAAATAAACATTGTATCTGTGTTGAATGTGTATTTTATTATTATTATTTGTGCATTATATTATTTATGTAATAATCACAATCATCAAATTTCATAATGCACAATTTCACAGTAAATGATGCACATTTTCAAGATTTACAATGCACAAAATATCACTAGAGATACAGTGCTCATGATACCCCGGGGATACCATATAATTTTCCTATGAAGACACACCTCGATTTTACACCTAGTAATATGACTTTGAGTTTTAAAAAATTATATTTATTATTTGAGAAGAATTTTCGTGTACATTGAATTTGCACGTGTCAACTGAGAAAAATGACGGCTTTGATACTCAAATTTTGATTTGAAAGGATTTTTGAATATATATAAATTATTTCACAAATCTTTGTATTGAATTTCAATGATAACCTGCAACGTAATCACTTACGTCTGGAGCATAAGATTATTTTGGAATGGTAGGCGCAATTTGTGTTTGCAAAAATGTTGCCTGCAATGTACGTAATCGCTTACGTATTGAGTGTAGGATTATTTTGGAAGGGTGGGCGCAATTTGTGCTTGCAAAAATGTAGTATTGGACTCAACCAATGTCTCGTCCTCTAAAACATTAGATCATGATTTCCTCACTTCTAACATCAAACTCACTGATTTTATTTCTCAAAACTTAGAAAGACACGTCTCAATTTCATACCTAAAAATATAATTTGGAGTTAAAAAATTATTAATATTTATTTTCTGAGAAGCATTTTCGTATGCACTGAATTTGCACGTGTTAACAAAGAAAATTGACGATTTTAACACTCTAATGTTATTTGAAGGGATGTTTTAATACTTCGTTTGCGTACTTCTTTCATTCTAAATTTCAATGATAACTTGCAACGTATTTTTCACGTATGGAGAGTAAACTCATTTGGAAGGGTGGTGGCAATTTTTGTTTGCAAGCATTGGACTCAACCGATGCCTCATCCTCTACAACAATAGACCATGATTTCCTCACTTCTATCATCAAACTCACTGATTTTATTTTTTAAAAGTCATGAAGACACATCGCTATTTCACACCTAATAATATAACTTGGAGTTAAACTCTATTTTTATTATTTTATGAAAAGTATTTATGTGTACACTGAATTCGCACGTGTTAACGGATAAAAATGATATTTTTATACTCAAATTTTGATTTGAAAGTATTTTTATATACTTGGTTTGCATGCTTCTTTCGTTTTAAATTTTAATGATAACTTGCGATATAATCGCTTACGTATGGAGTATAAGCTTATTTGGAAGGGTAGGCGCAATTTGTATTTGCAAAATGTAGCAGTGGACTCAACATTTGCCTCGCCCTCTACAACATTAGACCCTTATTTCCTCACTTCTAACATCAAACTCACTGCTTTTATTTCTTAGAAGTTGGGAAGACACGTCTCGATTTCATACCTAATAATATAACTTTGAGTTAAACATTATTTATATTTATTTTTTTAGAAGAATTTCCGTGTACACTGAATTCGCACGTGTTAATTGAGAAAAATGATGTTTTAATACTCAAATTTTGATTTGAAGGAATATTTGAATACTTGGTTTGTATAAATTAGTATTTAATAAATCTTTCGTATTTAAGTTTAATGATAACTTGCAACGTAATCGCTTACGTAAGGAGTCTAAGTTTATTTTGGAAGGACATGAGCAGATTGTGTTTGCAAAAATGTCATATTGGACTCAACTGATGCTTGTCCTCTACAATATTAGACCACGATTTCCTCACTTCTGACATCAAACTCATTGATTTTATTTCTTAGAAGTTAGGAATACACGTCTCGATTCCACACCTAATAATATAACTTGGAGTTAAAGAAACATCTTTTATTTTTCTTATAAGAAGAATTTGTGTGTACATTGAATTTGATCGTGTTAACATAAAAATGATGGTTTTACTACTCAAATTTTGATTTGAAGGAACTTTTGGATACTTGGTTTTTATATAAATAATTCAATACATATTTCGTATTAAATTTCAAAGTTAACTTACAACGTAATCACTTACGTATGGAGTGTAAGCTTATTTTGGAAGGGTTGGCACAATTTGTGTTTGCAAATATGTATTATTGGACTCAACTGATGCCTCATCCTCTAAAACATTATACCACAATTTCCTCACTTCTAACATCAGAGTCGTTGATTTTATTTATTAGAAGTTAGGAGGAAGACACGTCCCGATTTCACACCTAATAATATAACTTGAAGTCAAAATAATTTATATTTATTTTTAGAAGAATTTCCGTGTATACTAAATTCGCACGTGTTAACTAAGAAAAATGGCGGTTTTAATACTCATATTTTGATTTAAAGGAATTTTTTAATTCATGGTATGTATAAATTATTTAATACTAAATCTTTCAAACTTGCAACGTAAGCGATTACGTATGGAGAGTAAACTTATTTTGGAAGGATGGTTGTATTTTTAATTTGTAAAATATGGTGTTGGATTCCCCTCTACTAGATACAACCACCAGCAACCACCACCTCCGCCGCCACCACTAACCAGTAATATCCATCATTTAATTTGAACAAAACTCAAACAAAATGAAAATTACATCACATCTATGGACATCGCCCTAAACCTGGTTAAAGAAAACCCAAATGATGAAAGTTTATGAAGATCTCAACTCGACTAAACTTATATGATGAAAACCCCAAATCAACTAAACCCAAATGTTGAAACCCCAAAATTATTATTTTTTTAAAAAAAACTCAGAGGGCCTTATCGTCTAGCTTGACCTGACCTGCTTCCTCCAAGCACTTCACCAGCTAGTCAATCTCCCCCTCCATGCCCTTTTTGCCCAAACCTGAAACCAACTTCGCATAGAGAGCTAACTCCTGGTTGAACTCGACCTGAATCATTGCGAAGACCTTGAGTGCGACCACGACCTGGTCCTGGCGCTAGAGCTCGTTGAACGTCGTGCTGAAGTTGGCTTTGAGGAGGCATGCGAGGGCATCAGGAGCTTGCTGAAATCCCCAATCAGATGTTTTTAACTTTAACCTTAACACCGTTAAGGTTGTTCAGCCGCCCCCTCGATAGCACACCCAATAGCGGTGTTGGAGCTTGTTTGTGAGCTTCAAGTAGCATAGACGAGTGAGATAAGCGAAGAAGTTGCCAGTGGAGGGATTCAAGTCGTTGATAAGTGTAGGGAGATACGGGAATATGTGAGCTGTAAGGGTAGGTGGCGTTTTATGGGGCGAGAGTTGCTGAGCTGTGAGGGTAGGTGAGAGTTTTGTGACTTATATTTAATTAGGGTATTTATGTCTTATGATACATAGATTTTTTCTTTAAATGAAAAGTGTGCAAATTTGATTGAAAGTCTCGGGACAGACTAAAAATGAAAGTGTGAAAATGGTTTAAACATAAGGAGTTTGTTTTTCTTGATAATATTTCTATTCCACTTTCTTATTTTGTAAAGATCAACCTATTTAAATTGAGTTTAATAACCCAAAACTCGATTAAATTGAATCTACACCCACCCCTATTTCCTGCTTCTTTTTTTGGAGGTTCGATGAGGATCACATTGTGCGCCTTATACATGAAAATACAATAGCCGTTGTCTCTTTATTTTATTTAGTAAGGAATAGAAACATTATGTGAATATTACTTGTAATTGTAATTAGATTACATTCCTTTTCTAGTTGTATTTAGGCCTTTGTACCTCTATATAATGTAACATAGAGCATGAATAAAACACACAGTTATTACCCCGCGAATTCTTCATGGTATTAGAGGCTAAAATCATGAAAACCTAAAGAATAAATTCCGCAGCTTTCCTGAGCTCCCCCCGCCGCCGATCTCAGCCATGTATCCTCACACGTGCTGCCGTCCGTTGTTGTCGCTCGTCCGTAGATCACTACCTCCAGTATCCAAGTTGTCGTGATCCGACGAACGCTGCCCTTTGCCACCTACGCATGTCAACCACGCGTCGTCCTACCGCTCATGCACCG
>JAULKK010000003.1:4204750-4215486 GCA_032355705.1 Rubia peregrina
CCTACACATAGCGTGTGATTGTTAAAGTGTGAGTACTTGAAGTAAGGCCAGCTTGCAGATTCTTAGTGGGCCAAAAAAGAAAGGAAGCAACCTCTGCACAAGTGGCTATTTTTCATTCCTCCAGAGCTCCACTCTTCCTGTAAGCATTTTAGTGGGGAAATTGATTGTGGTTCAACCGTCAAGATTCTATCTTTCTGCATGAAAACCATCTGGTAAATCCCCATCTGTGTAAATTGCAACGAACCATCTCTGTCTTGATTGTAAATATCATGCATTTGCTCTGCTTTCTGAATTGCTGGTTGATTTCCAGATAGAAAATCATGAATTTCTTTACATTTTAGGAGAGCCCAGTTCGTTATTTGATGTGAATTTGGTAATATTGCATTCTGGGATTGTGTGATTTCGATTCCTGATTTAGAGGATATGGTTAGGGCTGGATTTTTGCAACCGTGTTTAATATCGAAATGGATGGCGAGATATGATCCACGTATCTGACCTCAAAATAATGGGATTAAGGCTTTGCAATATGGTGAGATATTGTTGAAGGGAAGGTTTTCCATAAGACAAGAACTGCACAATTTGAATTTTTCTAGGTTTTCCTTTTGTTTTGGTTTTGTGAAATCCTGTTATACAGTTAGTGTGGACTGTGGATTTTGAAATGTTAGCAGAAATAGACAAGGCAGAAGGTGGTTGTTTTGATGACTAGGATTCGTGTTGTTTTACTCTTCATTGGATTGGACTTGAGCTGAATCGTTGGTGGAATTTGATTTCTGAATTCCTCGATTGTAATTGTTTGCGGATCTGCTGCTGCAGGAGACAGAGATACACTGGTTAAGGATTTCGTAAGGGTAAAAAAGGTCCCACGAAAAATAAGAGATCGAGGAGCTTCCCTGAGAGAAAACAGGCGAGAGAGATCAAGAAAAATCCCTATTCCACAATGGATCAACTTCAGGAAGTGGCTAAGCAACGTCTTTCAGCACTATGGCGAGCATTGTACGCGACCAAATATATAAAAGAGGACAACATACCGTGCAAAATCGAAGAGGTAACGGCTAGAGCTAGCTGGAGTTAGTTTCTGCTATCGAACAAGTCTTTATCCTCATATTGCTTATATCCACTAAATTACGTCTTCGTGATCTTGATGTATCAGGGTCTCTACTTGGGTTCTCTCGGAGCTGCGAATAACAAGAGTGCTCTGGAAAGCGTGAATATCACGCACATTTTGACAGTTGCCAGTTCGCTTCCCCCGGAATATCCAAATGACTTTTTCTACAGGATAGTTGATAGTAAGACCCTCTTGTTGATATGTTTAACTTCTAGTTTATTTTATGTATCCTCTGTTAGTATGAATGAGCGTGGAAAGTATATTTTAGCTTTCAAGCATAAGAGGGTGAGTAGTATCGAAAGTGTATATCCCATTGCCAGCTGTATGCTTTCCTCGGAGCTATAAGAGTTTATGACTTATTGTTGTCCATAAGAGGTTATGATTTCCAAATGATTTTTGTCCCTCCTTGTGTTCGATGGATAACTGATACAGTACCAGACAGAGTAGATGTAAATATATCACAGTATTTTGATGGCTGCTTTGAGTACATTGAAGAAGCTAAGAAGAAAGGCGGTGTTTTGGTTCATTGCTTTGTGGGAAGATCCAGGAGGTAATTTTCTATTTTCCAATGCTAAAGTATATCTCAACAATCATATCTTTACCACATTCATACGTAGTACAATCATATCTAACTTGTGATTTGGGTTGGAAGATGATGAGGAAAAAAGATTGAACTTTATATTTAATTACTGTCCATATTGAACATCTTCTCTCGTGAGTTTTATCCGTTCTGTTTGATTCCATAATTAATTGAACATCTTTATCTGAAGCTGGTGTATTTGTTTCTTAGATAAAATGCTAAACTCACGAAAACTCAGATTTTTGTGCTAAATGTCGCAGTGTTACTGTAGTCGTTGCTTACTTGATGAAAAAGCACGGTATGAGGGTATCAGAAGCCTTGAACCATGTCGAAAGTAAAAGACGGGTGGCATCACCTAATTCTGGTTTCATGTCACAGCTGAGAGCCTTCGAGAATACTCTCAAGGGTAAGATCTCATCTGTTTACTCAATGTTCTTGTCGTGTTTTCGAGCCCTCTCTTGCAATGCAAAGTTTACGCCTTTCATGTTTTAGAGAACTGAAATCGCAAAGATCCAAACTTGGCAAAGCATAAGAACTGTATAATTTGATCTCTCATTTTGTCGCGCTGCTTGAAAAACAGGTGCTCAGTCTGCATCTTCAAATGAGGATAAGTCCTGTTGAAGCCGAAGCCCATCTGTAAAAACATCTACCACATATAGCTTGCAAGATGCGTAGCGTCGCGTAATAATTGTTGGTATATCTCCACGAATGCTAACAAGTGACATCCTCTCGAGAAATGTATGATCAGTAAGTACAAGACTACAATGTTGTCCTAATTTGGATTGATCTGCTGAAAGATGTGCTCAAACCATAATGAGGTAGGATGCAAAAAATATGACAGTCAATAAAGAAGTTCATTTTGATGTAGTCAGTAAATTCTTCGTTCTCGTCATGCTGACTTCCTTGATTGATACTTATTGACTATTTTATTCAATACTTTTACGAAGAGATATGATATTTTAGCTTGGAAATCTATCGGTAATACGTGATTAGAGAGTTTTACCGTCACACCTGACGCACATTGTTTGATAAAAGGGTCAACTACATTTTGGGATAAGGCAAAGTCGACTGTCTTTCCATAGACTTATGGATAGACGGGGTTTAATTATAATAATAAAAGATAAAAGGTCCTTGTTGCAATATTAAAAACTTATTATGCAACGTGTAGTGGTAATAAAGTTTATAACACAATTCATACAATCAAAAAATTTTATCTTCATTTGTCCTAATTTGCACTTTAAACCTTATATTTCCATGACTTATGGAAAGACTGTCTTTCAAGAGACGGAGTCTTTGGATAAAAATGAAAATATATTTATATAATATTAGTAGTGGCCACACCACAGGTAGTTAGAGGGGTCCTCGTCTGCAGGCAGCCGCCGAATTAATCAAAGGAGGACCTATAGGAGGCCACGGCCACGGCCATAACCTTAACTTGTAGGACCTTCGTCCTACACCATATCACTCTCATCAAACCCTAGCTCTCTCTATCTATATCTTCATTATATCCCGCGGGTTCCTTCATTCATTCATTATTCAACACACATGCTTTCAACATTTTAACTCCACTCCACTACACCAGTAATATTCTGACACCTACAAAGATCTAGCATTGTTCTAGCTCTTCTTTGCCTGCCCAAAATGGTTTCTCATGTCTTAGTTTTGTTTCTAAGTTAGTACTCCCTCCGTCCCAGCGTAAGGGTCGAATTTACCTTCTGCACTGGTATTTATGCACGCTGATGTGGCAATGGAAGTGAATGATTGAAATGAGTTGGCCAAATTTCAGTTCGAATAAGGAACTGAAAACCTTTGATTGAGATAAACGAATATGGAAAGTAGTAACCTTACGCATAGACAGATGGAGTATTTCAGTACAATCCAAGTTGTAAACCAATACAAAAAACTTTACTACTACTAAAATACGTGATAAACTATAATTGAAAGTTAAAAACAAGAAATAATGTATAAAAATACAACGTTCAAATTAAAATATTTTAAATTAAAATACATTGCACTTGTGTAACTTATGAAAATATAGTTTGTCTCTTCTCTTATAATGAAACAGAAATATTAACTCGAAGAGATGATCTAAAGTACGTTGACATATGTGAGACATTTAAGTTACTCACGCCCTTCTTCATTCAACTATACGTACTCCCTCATTCCCAACTCTATTTGCACTGCTATTTTTTTGACACCATTCTCTATCGAAATTTGATCACAAATTTAAATAAATATACGAATAACAATACTATCGTATATGATACTGTTCAGTTCATCATAACAAGCAGAATCTAAATATCGACTTTTTATTTGTCGTTATTATACGTTGATAAACATATAAACGGTCAAGCGTATTTCTTGAACACCGTGATAATTATTGCAGTGCAAATATAGATGAGATGGAGGGAGTATACAAGTGATGGAGATATTATTTTGTCACTAATGCAAGACTCTAACACATATGTACAAGTTGCAACAATATTATTCATCGCACAAATATGAACATAAAGGGTGACTCAGACAAAACGTGGACTCTACATATATGTGATGGAGATACTACTTAGTCTCCAATCAACGTGATACTCTAACACGTCACTTCATATGCAATAGTATTATTCATCGTGCAAACGTAAATAAAAGAATAACAAAAATTGGGACTCTAAATATACATATAGGTGATGGAGATATTACTTATTCACCAATTAATGTGAAATCTAACACGTCTTTTCATATGCAGCACTCGGCAGTATTCCCTCTGTTCCAAAGAAAATGGCTCATTTATTTTTTCACGGTATTCAATAATCATATTTGACCAACAATCTTCATCTACATACAACAATTTCGCATAAGAATTTGATGTTTAGAACATGTATGTTAAGATGAATCTAACAATATTTCACATGATATTTTTATTTTATATATTTAGGGTTAAAGTTTGCAAAGTTTAACTTGAAAAAGTAAATGAGCTATTTTCTCTGGGATGGAGGGAATACAATCTATCATGCAAGCGTAAAGACAAGGTGAACAACAGTGTGGACTGTGTATATACATATAGGTGATAGAGATATTACTTAATCTCCGATCAACGTGAGGCTCTGACACTGTAACACATCTCGTCACATGTAACGGTATTATTCATCTTGCAAACGTGATCGGTTGGAAGATCAAGTGGACACAAACGTACGTGGACTCTATGCATCTCTATCAATGATGTGGATATGGAACCCCTATATATGAAAACAGCGCGTGTTGGAGCGTGGAGAATCATGGAATCTATGTTGGAAGCAGCGTGAGAGAGCAGGGAAAATGCATGAAAATTTAAGAAATTAGACTAAAACCCCAATTGCCCTCTACACATTTTTCATCTCTCACGAGAGTTAATTGTTACACCAAGGGCAATAAATAAAGGGTGTAAATAAATATTCACATCGAGAGGGATCGATTCCATTCCATGCATGCATATATGGTGGGAGTAAAAATTTACTTAATTCACCTCACGAGACTGCAACACGAAGCATTTATTACCATCTACTATTTACTACTGCCACTCTACTTTCCTCTAAAATTAACTATTCTTCCCCGCCAAAAAAGGTAGGCTGATTTTTTCTCCTATGAATTTTAACGACCTATAAATAGTGACACATGAAGACAGCATCTTGATCATATTTCACATTCAGGGAAATATTACCTTATGGCTCATATAGCGGTGGAGAGGAATAGAAGAAGGCAAATGAATGACAATCTCAAGGTTTTACGTTCTTTGACGCCATGCTTCTACATTAAACGGGTATGTTTCCTCTCTTTTTTTTAATCTTAGCACCCAAAAAAGTCTGTATGTACAAACGATCGAGGCATGTATTTGGAGTTTCCTTGGGGTGATCAGGCGAAATGGGGCTACCTTAGCCAATTGAGTGCTCTACCTCGAGCCATCGAGGTGACACTCTCTATTGAAATAGATTTCACGGAAAATCAGTTGTGTCTGATCTTGGTTGGCCGTATTATTTTTCCACTTATCAAGATTATTTCATGTGGCGATTGTACACATAAGACTGTGCAGCTCGATAGAAGAGGATCAAACCATCTGATTGATTTTGTTACGCGAAAAAAGTAAATGTCACGAGCGTAATAAAAAATAATAGGTTTCGATCATCAATTATTATAATGTGTACTTAGTACTAATACTCATAAATTGTTTTTTATAATTATAGGGAGACCAAGCATCCATCATAGGGGGAGTGATAGACTTCATAAAGGAATTGCACCAAGTTGTGGATTCCCTAGAGGCCAACAAACGAAGGACGACCAATGTAAGGCCGGCGGTGATCACCGCCGTCCCCGGCCCCTCTACCCCGAGGCTGGTACCGCCACGGCCATTGATTCCCGAACCGAGCCCTAAATCATCTGATCATCAGAGCAGCAGTTCTCTGATGATTCCCCTGGATGGCGGAACATCGTCGTTGTTTAAGGACGAGGTTGTTGCATGCTGCAACTCAGCCATGGCGGACGTCGAGGCCAAAATCTCGGGATCCAATGTTGTTTTAAGGACAGTTTCGAAGAGAGGCCCTTGCCAGCTCTCCAGGATCATCACTGTGTTGGAGAGATTCTCTCTGGAGATCCTCCATTTGAATGTCAGTAGCATGGAAGATACCGTTCTTTACTCTTTTGTCATTAAGGTATACTATTTCCCTATGTTTTATTAAAAAAACTGCACCAAATAGATTGAAATGGATGGTAAAAAAAATCTAGTTAGCACTAATTGAAGTTAGTTCTGATTCCAGAAGAAAAACCCTAAAACACCAATTATTCGATCATGATTTAATGATTTTTTTATGAGCACGTGTATATATAACACATTCGATCACTTTAGTACATTGATTATTGGGATAAACTCATTCATACCCCCAGTTCTTGTGTATGTACAGATATACCCCCGAGTTTTTTTAAAGTGCATGCGTACCCCTGTCGTGATCTAAAAATTTGTCAATTTCAGTCATTCCTGGATTCAATAGAAATGACCGTTTTCGCAGAATGCGGTAATGACCAAATTAAAAGGCCATTTCTATTAAATCCGGGAATGACCGAAATTGAACAATTTTTCAGACCACGACATGGGTATGAATGCACTCTAAAAAAAACTCGGGGGTATATCTGCCCAAACACAAGAACTGAGGGGCATAAATGCACTTTTTCGTGATTATTTACTATCTATTTTTTTCTAAAAGCTATTGATTGATAATCATTAATTATTAATTCTCTTTAAAAAAAATTATGGTTTTTTTGTAACAGATAGGGCTTGAATGTGAACTCAGCCTAGAAGAACTGGCATCTCAGGTTCAGCAAAGTTTTTCATCCAATTCGGGCTATTCCAAGGAGATCAATACTTCTATGATTTAGAAGGCAATAATTATTCGGAAAAAAAACGAGAGGAAATAACGTAAACTATTCCTTAATTTCAGTTTAGTATTTAATTAACATGATTCAATCAATTGTCAATTTTGATAAACTTAATTTTAGGTCACCGTTTGGCCAAAATGATGAACTGAAATTAAATTATCAAAGTTCGCCAATTCATTGCAACCTTCAAGAACATAGATTCAGAATACACGATTTCTTCTGATTGAAGTATATGATCTAAACAAACTTTGTACGATCAAATTATAATGAAGAGAGGCTTTTATGTAACTCTTTTTTTTTCATTTATAAATTATTTCTTCGGTCATGTCGTGTGGCGCCTTGTTGCTCATTTTCTACGAAGCTGGTTTTTTAAACTAAACTGAACTAAATTAAAAGGCACCCATTTGAAAGTTTAATGAACTGAATTGAACTTCGAATAATCTGAAATAACACATAACCTTATTCATCCAACTGAGCTATCTTATGGGTAGTATTATTATTAAATAATACAGATTGTTGTCCCAACTGAAATGTTGTCCTAAAAAATAGCAATTTAATCCTACCTAGGATCGGCATCAATGGTACTCTGACAAGAATCTGTGATGAGAAATAAAATAAAAATAACTGAATCAATTAATGTAAGTATCGTTTTCTCTTTTTATTTTCTTGAATTTCTTCAGGATGAATAAATATACACGTCCAAAAATGAACTTTTGATAAGTGCTAACTTGGTTCATAAATTCGGCCCTGACGTAACTGAAGTTCGGCAGGCCGAGAATAAAAGCCCAGCCCGATCAAACAAGATGACTAAAGCATAAAGTAGAGACTAGTCCGAATTGGGCTTGATGTGGCCCTACCATGATATTGTTCACTTGACCACTTCTTTCTTTTATGGTAAGTTTAAGAAACTAAACTCATTCATACCCCCCAGTTCTTGTGCATATACAGATATATTCCCGAGTTTTTTTATAAAAAAATGCATGTGTACTCTTGTCGTGATCTAAAAATTGGTCAATTTCGGTCATTTCTGGATTCAATAGAAATAACCGTTTTCGCAGAATCCGGGAATGACCAAAATTAAAAAGGTCATTTATATTGAATCAGGGAATTACCGAAATTGAATATTTTTTCAGACCATGGCAGGGGTATGAATGCACTTTAAAAAAAACTTGGGAGTATATATGCACATACACAATAACTGGGGGCATAATTGCACTTTTTCCTTATATTTTACTAGTTTACACCTTTATATGTACTAAATAATATATGTATACATTTTCTAAATAAATTTTCAAAAATAAAAATTCACCCACTCTGTTAAGGAAATAAAAATCATTTCCTTGTAAGAAATGTTATAAATGGTAGTTACCTTATAGAATTAGTTTCCTTGTATATTAGGTTATATAGTAATTTCCTTATAGACTTTGGAGTCATATTCCTATTTGTAGTAGATTTTGGTTTGTTATAGCATTATATATTGTAACTCTCATCATTGATGAGATGCGTCACTGATGAGATATCAATGCACCATAATAAAATTCTTTTATATTTTATCATGGTATCAGAGCCTAAAATCATGAAACCCTAAAGAAAATTTCCACTGCAATTTCCGAGCTTCTGCCTCCTAATGTCCGCCCGTTACTTCCACGCGCCGTTGTCTCCATCGTCTGTAGCTCACCGTCTGTCGCCAGATCACCAGTTCCTGCTGTCGCCAATCAATCCGACGTTATTCCTGATCGGCATGCACCGCCGAGCTTCCGCACATGCCGCTGCACTGTACGTTCACGCGTTGCCGCCTGTTCCACACGCTGTTGCGTCTTGCCTACCTAATTTTTTTGCACCGCTACCACTTCCTGGTCACCGCCAATCTACGTAATTTGCTGTCATCTCTGGTTTCGATCCCGCATCGCCGCTGAAACTAAGGCTAACAAGCTACAAAATCTCAATGTCACCGACGCGATTTCAGCTTTACTCGAACAGTTGCAATTACAATCTAGCTTTGGGGGAACTGTACCTTCTGGTCGATATATGAACTCTCTTTACTACCTTGGTGCCTCTGACGACCCCGATTTATCAATCTGTCATGTCATATTGAATAGTGAAGAAAACTATCTTGAGTGGTCTGCTGCAATTTGTGGCGCTATACTTGCTAAGAAGAAGCTTGGTTTTATTGATGGAACCATTACCAAACCCCCAAATAATCATCCTAATGCAGATGATTGGCCTGGAGTTAATGCTACCCTTGTGTGTTAGATCTTACAGGCTCTAGATCCACCATTGCTGCTATTTCTACTTCTACTGCTACTGCTACTGAAATTGAATCTCATTTTATGGAGATTTGTTTTTTTTTCATTTTTTTTTACGATTAGCAATTTCATATTTTTTTTTCGCAAGTTGGACATTCTTGATCACCATGCTCCAACTTTAGGGATGTGTTAAGGAAATAGAAACACTTTCCTTGTAGGAAAGGTTATAAATGGTAGTTACCTTATAAAATTAGTTTCCTTGTAGGTTAGGTTAGATAGTAATTTCCTTATAGACTTTGGAATCCTATTCCTATTTCACCTTCGGTCACTAGAGAACTCACTCCACCCCGTCACGAACCTCCAACTGCCGACCTATCATGTCACAAACTCCCTCATCCACGTCCTGAATATCCATAGGCCGAGCCACCCTGTCGGGAAGATTGGACGTACCACCTGACAAAGGGCTCCCCACCCAATCGGGAAGATCCAACAAGCTCTCCACCTTGTTAAACCTAGATCTGGTGAGCTCCCTACGCTCGTGGAACTCAAATCCGATGAGCTCCTTATACCTATGGAACTCAAATTTAGCGAGACACCGGCAACCAATATTACAACAACACTCGGGGGGTCGCGTTGGCGCCCGATCGCTCGAGCGCCAGTCTGGATGCTCTCGAGCAACACAAATCGAGCCAAGCCAGTCTGGATACTCTTATTATTAAATATGAGGCCTATCAATTTCCAATTTACTTCGATCCTCCAAAATGTTAGGTCCAGCCATGAACATCCCCAAACCTTATCTTGAAGAATGGAGGATGGGAGAGTCACATGAAGAGTATATAGTTAGGTATTATCTACTCCTATGTAAGTTGAGAAACCATTAAACACTTTTGTCTTCTGTCATTTCATCACATGCGATTGCGCCAGAGTATATAATTAATTAGCACTGTAAATATGATATCCAGTTCGAAAATGGCTTCATAACTCCAAGATTCAAACAGCTTCGATTTCTTTGCTTGGTTGGAATTTGGATTTCGATCGGTTGGATGAAGCTATACGTCTGAATTATATTTTTTCCTTTCTTTCTTCTTTTAATGTTATAATAAGATATTTTGCAAACAATATATAAATTCCAATTATCAAAAAATGCAAAATAGCTAGAGTAAGTATGAGCTAGGATGAGAGAAATGGCCTTATAATTAAGTTGACACTTTAAAAAAATAATAATAATAAAGTAGGGAATGGATCCCATGCAAGAACCCTAGTGAAACCTGTTGGAATAATGTCCTTCAGTCAATGTGCATTTTTCATATATAGTTGGAGGATTAATTACAAAGATAATTAATTCAGTTATTTTGAGTGATCGGAATGTTTAGCTGGAAACCGCTTTCGATCAGCTAGCATCAATTAT
>JAULKK010000003.1:4302640-4315675 GCA_032355705.1 Rubia peregrina
GAGAAATAAAGTGGGTCTAAAATTAAAAATAAACTAAAACACTAATAAAAATCATATATTAATTAACTACAAAAATTTAAAATATTTTTTTTGAAAAAAAAAGGTAGGGCAATTGCCCTACCTTGTCCACATGTGGCTCCGCTACTGCATTAGATAGAATCAGGAAAAAAATTGTGTGAGGAAATCAAGTATGTTGGGGTGGGGGCCAATTGAAATAGGGCATGTGGCAAATGAGTGAATAAAAAAATGTAAAATGTAAAAAACTAATCTTTGACCTCACTCACTTGTCATGTATCCTATTTCAATTGACCCCTCACCCCCACATATTCAATTCCCCAACATAAATTTTTGTTTTCTGTAGATGGAAGTATTCAAGAAGTTCCGAGCCCGGTCTATGCAGAAACTCTTGCCTTGGAAGAAGGATTATTTCTTGCACAATATTTTCCTTTAATGGATGGTGCAGTGAAAGGTATGCAAATTTATATAATCAATGGTCAGTGATTGCTTAAATTTGATAAAACTAATAAGTTTATTGAGCTTTAGATACTAATTTTCAATATACATATACCTATTACTAGTAGAGTCCACTCATCAAAATTAAAATTATTTATTTATAAGAGTAAAATATCAAAACAATTCTAACTTTTGGCTGAAAGTGTGTAACCTTGTAAAATGAAAAAGTGTTAAAATAATCATATCTTTACTATCTTCAATTGTCAATGCCATAATTGACTGGATTTTAATGAAATGACAATTTTACTTGCAACAAACTGGGTTGCTTTCTTCCTTTTATTTTCTGGGTTCTCTCTTGCTTTAAGCTATAAGCAATTGGTGTGGTTGTCACTTGTCAGTTTAGTATAAGTGGGCACGGTGGTGGCGGATGAGATGGAGGAGGGAGGTGGCGGATGAGCCGGAGACAAATCGTGGCGGTCAAACAACAAAGGAGGAGCGGAACAGTGGTGACGATGATTTTGGAGAGGAAGAATGAGAAGAGGTCTAGGGGTATTTTTGTCATAAAAGTCTTAGTTATTAGACTAGGGGCATTTTACTCATTTTAATTTTGATCAATGCCGTAAAATGCTAAGTCAATGCTGGAATAGTGCGAAAATGTTTTATCGGCACATTTACTGGAAAAAATTAGATTTCTTTAACACTTTCAAATTTCACAGGATTCAATTGACACTTTTAGAAAATAATAGAATTAGTTTTGTATTTTACCCATGAAAAAACACTCAATTATTTTAATCTGAATTAGTGGGCCGACGAACTAAATTTTGTGGACCGAATATTTTTAAACAACCCCAACCAGTAATGAAGCTTTCTGTTTTTCTTTAAGAGACTGTCTTAATTGCAGTGTCTTAATAATAATAAAAGCTGGCCTTTAATTTACGTGAAGTTATTTTATTTGAAATTTGCATGTGCTCCGTTATTTGGCACAATAATTTTACATGTTTAAATTTATGATAACGGATAAAAAAAATCTAGGGGAAAAAAATAAGTAAAACAAGCGATGAAAACTGAAGTTTTTTTTCCAAAAAAAACAATAAAATATAATTAAAAGGTATGCAAGGAGTACTCACAAAGTGTATGGTTTCTGTTTTAAAAAAAAGGAAAACAAAATGCCGAACTGAATTTCAAAAGAAATGCAAGCTTTTGGAAGATAGTTGTCCTGCGTACCAGTTCAAACGGCACACTTCACTTTACGTTACTATTTACGGTTTAACTTTAACTATTTGAATAAATATATAAATAATAATATTATCGTATTTGATATTGTTGAATTTGTCCTAATAAATACCCCCTCTGGTTTCTTAACATTATCCTCCTTTCCATTTTGCCGTTATTATATTAAACAAATTAACGATCAAATATGTGTCTCGAACAGTGTGCAATGATTGAGGGGGTAATTTAATCTGGGACAGAAGGAGTACTCGAAATGATATTAGTGTATTTCTAATTTTCTAGTTTGATTTGAAAAAGATGCCAAGTACCTATTAAACGGTATAAATGATGAGGAAATAATCTTTTGGTGCCTAATTTTTAAATTAATAATATTGTGCTAACACATAGTTTGGTAGAAAATATTACAGCCACCACTTATGTTGTTATCACGTACGTTGTGTTTTACTATAGGCGCAAATTCATTGGCATTCCAAATTTTGATACGTATGACAACAATTTTGTAGTACTCAAGGTTCTTTGCAAAACATAATTTTACAAAACCATATTTAAAGCAAAAAATTTGCAGAACTGAAAATTCAAAACATCAAATTTCCCTTAGCACAAAGCCCGCAAAAATTATGATTACCTCACTTTTTAATTGAAAAATTGTTGGTTAAATTACAAATTTACATGCCCTCCAGCAAGTCCCACATTCCATATTCTCAATTAAACATTGAAGAGCAAGTCACGATAAATAATTTATGATTGTTATTAAAGTATTATAAATTGGTAAAGTGTTGGGAAAGACCGTCTTTCCATAGGTTTACGGTGTTTAATTAGAATAATAAAAAGTTAAAAGTCTTACTTGCAATATTAAAATTTTATTATGCAACGTGTAGTAGTTATAAAATTTCTAACCCGATTCATGCAACCCGAAAAATTATCTTCATTTGTTCTAATTTACACTTTAAACCTTGGTCGTCTTTCAAGAGATGAACTCTTATAAATTTCATTTTTTTCTAGGTTAAAATGCATTTATACCCTTGATATGTTCCTGTATTTTTTGAAAGTGCACATATTCCCCCTATGTAAAGTGTATACTTCACATATTTTTTTGAAAGTGCACATACTCCCCCGTCCCACTTCATTTTGCTTATTTATTTTTTCACGGTCTTCAGCGAGCATGTTTGACAGTAAATATCTCTAGTTGCCTATAATAATGCTGCATTAAAAATTGATATTTAGAAAATAGATGTTACGATAAATCTAATAATATCTCACATGATATTTTTATTATATATGAATTTATTTAAATTTACGGTCAAAGTTTGCAAAGTTTGACTTCTAAAAAGCAAAATGAAGTGGGACGGAAGGAGTATATACCCCTATTGCCGGATACTAGCATTGAAAAACTGACGGATAAACATACACTTAAAAAAGATTAAGGAGTATATGTACACTAAACAAAGAACCGATGACATAAATGCACTTTACTCTCTTTTTTTTCTATTTTAAAATTACCAGTATAACAGTAATTTCAAGGAATGGACTCCATAGATGATAGAGCCGAATTCTTTCCTAGTCTGGGCTTTAAGGCCCAAGGACATCCTCTTATAACTAACTGAATCGAAACGGGATTAACCGAAAGAAGCTCCGATTAGCAGAAACATGGCTATGGCGTTACGCTTTCCGGCAAAATATATTCCTTCCGTTTCACGGACATCCTCAGCGAAATTCCGGCGATGCTGTTCGAATCTCCCGTACGTTCAAGCTAATAGAGTTTACCTAGTCATTACTTGTCGGAGCCGGACTAAATGTACCAAGCATTTCACGGCTTCTGCGCTGGCCGCTTCTTCCGTTCAACTCGTCGGATTCGATTCCGACGAGAAAGGAGTGTCCACGTTGCGTGAACTCTGCGAAGGTCATGTGCCTGAGCACGTGATCCAAAGGCCAGTGTCTTCTCCCTTTCTCCTTATCTTGTTATTTCTGCTCAGTTTTAGCAAATTTGATATGATCATATGAGTAATGTCTTCTTCTTCAGTTAGTATTACACAATTATAATAATTTCATTAAGAAAAAGGAAATGATTGTGTTTAATCTTTTTGATTACTTCTCCAGGGCTTTTTCTATTATAAATTTATTATATTTTCCCTCCATTTTGTTCATAATGCTACACTTATTTGCTTTTGTGTAAAGTTTGATTATATTTGTACCTATGTATTAGTGGCATTTGAAGATCACAATTTGCAAATTTTGATTGAAAAAAGCAAAGTGTGACGTTGCATGTACTAGTAGCGAAGATTATGTTCACTGAAAGAAGTTAAGAATTGATGCAGGATGGGAGAGATTGGATACCTTGTGCCTACTGGTGTACAGCGGGAATCTTTGCCTTTACTTTTTGCTGGCCGGGATTGCGTTCTTCATGCTCAGGTCCATATGATTCTTTCAAAAAATAAGTGCAGAAGACAAATGCTCTCATATACTTAGATTAGTTAGTTATGTTGAACGTGATGTTTTGTGTGGTAAAGTCGGTCTTCTGTTGAGTTGCATGTCTAGTTATGGATCGTTTACATATGCTCCAACTCTTTTTATGGTTCCGCTTTCCTTCGCTGTTATTCTTGTTATAATGAAGCCAAAATGTGCGTAGTTTTAGTCAAGGATGTGATTTGCAGCCTCTAATATAATGATTTTGGTTGTGTTATTTAATATTTTAGACAGGTTCTGGAAAAACTCTGGCATACCTTCTACAGGTTTTTTCAGAGATTAATCCTCAGAAGTTCGGAGTTCAAGCATTGATTGTTCTGCCTACAAGGGAGCTTGGCATGCAAGTAGGAACTTTTTGGCTTAATCTCTTGTTGGGGGATATATGGAAGAAGAGAGAAACTTATGGCTTTTGTCTAATTTTAAGGTTACAGAAGTTGCCAGAAGGCTTGCTGCTAAACCCTTGGAAATGGAAGCAAAGAAGAAGTCCTGTACTGTGATGGCTCTATTAGATGGGGGGACACTGAACAGACACAAGAAATGGTTAAGGGTATGAAGTTATAAATTTTGTGTCATTAGTATATCAGAACTTGATCTGAAAATGGAAATATTGAATCACAATGCTGTGATTTGGCAGCTTATATGTTCATGTTCATGTTCAGAATGCAATACATTATGCATTTTTAAAACCAGCTCTTGTAGAATGCGACTTCCAATTATCAATAGTCTTTCTTGGTGGCAAAATAAATCCATCCTAATAGATAATCAATTTCTCCCCCATGGGATCATAGTATGTAGCATGAAGAAAAAATAACTTGTTTTGAGTAATTTCACGAGTGGTATAGGTGCCTTCACTTTCCTTTTGGTGCCTATTGCAATTTTTGTGATAAGTAGATTTGGAATGTATACACAAGTCTATAAAATTTTGTCTTCACTTCTTTGCCAGATATTATCTCAGTCGAAACTGGATGAAATTGATTTATGTTATACCCTTCACGCAGGCAGAACCTCCGACAATAATAGTTGCAACGTTGGGGAGTTTGAGTCATATGCTTGAGAAGCAACTTTTTAAGTTAGAGACTCTGCGTGTGCTAGTGATTGATGAGGTAAACTGATCTAGGTTTGTCTTTCAAGTGTGGATAATCATTTTTTGACATCTCACTTCCTGTTATCACTAGCCTAAATGAATTGGTATCATCTTCAAGAGCTAAATTTCTATGTTTCTTCCTGGTTGAATCTTTGCTTCATTTATCAAATCACCACTACAGATATTCCTCCCCAGTTTTTCGAATATGATGTGATAGTTTGTCCATTTTTAGGTTGATTTTATGTTCAACTCATCAAGGCAAGTTGATTCTCTTCGGAAGCTTTTGACATCATTCTCTTCAAGCAGCAACCGTCAAACCATTTTTGCTAGTGCATCAGTTCCACAGCCCAAACGGTTCTTGTATGACTGTGTACAGCACAAATGGACCAAGGTCTGGTTTGTTCCCTTATCCCTTTTCTGGGTTCGTTTATGATCTAAATTCGTTCGACCTTTGGTTTACCCTTCTAACTATGGCAGCGTGATGTAGTCCATGTCCACGTGAATGCACTTAAGCCAATGCCGTCATGCCTACATCACAGATTTGTGGTAAGATGGCTTTTAAAATCATGACTTTAACCCACCCAACTTTTTACTAGATCATTAATCTGCTGCAAGCAATATGTTATTGGGTCTTTGGCATACCTAACCTATGAGCCGTGTTTAAGTTTTTTAGCATATTTTATTTTCATTTTGGGGTTTCAGGTGTGTAGCAGAAGGGAAAGGCATGCAACATTACTCTCCTTGTTACATTCGGATGCACCTCAGTCCGCAATAGTATTCGTTGGCGAACAGGTTAGCGTTTCATGTTTCATTATGCTTATCTTTTAAGGCCAGCGGAATATGAATGTGTGATTTCATAGTAAACTACAGTTCATTGTAATGCAATCACTTTGTCACCTTTTTTACTCTTATTAAATAGATAATGCTCAGTTGATTATTCTGAAGAAATTCCAGACTACATGTCACTTTATGTAATAAGAGATAAATGCACAAATTACTAGAAATAAAGTTTTAATTACAATTTTTAGAAGTGTTTTCAGCATGCATTTTATATGACTTTCTTGAGCTAAATTCTTCTTGCGATTTATTTTGCAGTCAGAAAAATCAAAGAAAGCTGGAAATGCCCCACCTTTAGACCTTTTGATGGATTTTTTGAAACTGTCTTATATGGGATCCTCTAAAGTGATTGCTTTAGAGGAAGACATAAATTTTAATCAGCGAGCAGCGACCCTGTCAGTAAGTATTGCTGAGTTTTACATATGCATGTTTTTCATGTCCTCAATTTGCCTTTTCCATATGTGGCAGCATCCAGTAGATAAAGTTATCTTACCATTTTCCTGGTACAGGATGTTCGAGAAGGAGGTGACTATCTTCTGGTTGCAACAGACATAGCAGCTAGAGGAGTTGATCTGCCAGAGACAACTCATATCTACAATTTTGATCTCCCAAAAGATGCAGTAAATTATCTTCATCGAGCTGGAAGGACAGGTAGGAAACCGTTCTCAGATGATAAATGTTTTGTGACAAATATTTTAGCTTCTGAAGAGCGATTTGTATTGCAAAGGTTCGAAAATGAACTGAAGTTCTTCTGTGAAGAGTTATTCCTTTGAATGTACTATGATTGAGTTATGAGTTTGTGATATCAATTCAATTTTGATCTAGGAGAAGAATTAATTTTCTTTGTTCGTATTTTTGTTATCGTCCTTCACCCCTTACCTTTATTTTTCATTTAATTCACCGGGTATGCTGCTTAGAAAGCCTTGCATTGCCGGCAAATATAAGATCTAGTTTGCTAAAGTTCAATGTCTGTGTGGATGTGATGGCTGGAAAATGTACATGAATCTCGTAGTACCTTAGAAAATTCCAGTAATCATTCTGAAACATATACTAAATAACATTTGGAAGACATCATATTACTAGTTTCGTTTCATAGTACTTGACTTGGGAAAGTCGAGACTGGTGTGACTCAAGCTCTATAGTCTGTGGTAGATTCCTTCCTCTGGACCTTGATGCTGAAACGTTCATGCGAGACCATATTGTTGTTACTTCCTGCAGTGAAGAGAGAGAAGTTCAAGCCATGAACTGAATCATTTGAGCTGGTTCTACCTCTCTTTTATAAGTTGAAATTAACTCAGTTCATTCCTTTTTCATTATATTCATTTCTACCTGAAGAATGATTTTTCCACTAGGCCAAATGTCGAAGTTGGCATGTAGTTTATATCACAAATCCATCCTTGATTATTGAGTTTTTGAATATGACTGTAATTCCTGATCTGATATAAAATCCTTCTGATGTTCTGTCTGCTTCTTGGATACCCTGAAAATTCATGGAGATAGAGATGAGCATTCTAGGCATTCTGATCCTCTAATTAACATTCATGTAGAAAAAGGTTGAAACTGTATACTTAGTAACAGAGATAGAATGAAAGGAAGCCACTATGACAATATGGATCGGCGTATTTACTTAAACAAAAGGAAAAAACATAAAGACCTTAGTATAACTGGAAAAATATACCTCTGAATTTTCAATGATGACATTTTTCCCGATTCTGGCATTCTTATCGATAATGCAGTTCCTGATAAAAGATAGTAGCACAGGTTTTAGACATATAATCTGACAGAATGATCACATGTGAAGTTATAAATGAATAATAGAGGTGTAAATTATCTGAACTTGATTCTTGAATTTTCTCCAATTCCAATTGGAACCCTTCCCTCAGCTAACTCCAAAACAATTTCAGCATCTGTTTCATATAGATCGGCACCCAGCATCACGGTGTCCTGTAAAGAGCAGATATGCCAAAACCCAGAGTTAGAATTTCAAAACCTGAAATGTTCAATCCCTGTAGTGCTTGATAACTGAAACCAAAATGCATTTAGGAAACTGCTGTTTTGCATTCTTAAGTTTGCAAGTGCTGAAATTATTCAAGTGATACCTACCTTCAAGTGGACATTTGAGTTTATTCGGGATCTCAGTCCAACGAGACTGTGTTCCCTTTCTGTTTTAGTCAAAAGATTCATAAAGAAAGAAACAGCTTTCTGAGTGATTTTGTTTGGATCTTATGTCCAAGTGTTATCCCCAAGTTTTATTTTTGTGATCTGTGAATTTAGTGTTCTTTCTTATGCATTTTGGTGAAAATACTTGGTATTGGCATCACCATTTTTAATCATTTTGACTTTAGACTTTTGTCTCCAATGCATAGCCTCTTCCTGGAGGGCTCTACTGAGAAGTGTCTTGTGTTTGTTAAGGTATATCTAGTTTGGGATTGAGATGTCATTTTGGAAATCAATCTCAGCCTGAAGAATATTGTTTTCTGCATTTTTTACATTACATTGAACATTTCCAAAGATAACTTTGTTCCAAGTTTTGATTATACCCTTAAGTATTTTAAGTTTTGTTCCCATTATAAGCATTCCAGTTTCTTGAACTGAAATATCCCAACTTTCCTTAATAAGTGGTAAAAAATCCTCTGTTGAGCCACATTTTCCTAAGTTTTCTAGTCAGCTGAGCATAGACAAAGAGCCAAATGTTTTTATTGTCTGCATCTATGGATTGGTTGAAGCCTAGTACATGTTTAAAGTTATAAATTTGATCTGCATCATTTTTGGTTCAATTAGACAGAGGATTGAGATTTTGTGTAATTTTAGGAGTTTTTTAAGTCTTTCCCTAGATGTACCGTAACCTCTTATGTTCTAGACCATAATGTTACAAATTAGTTAGTATTAATCATTAAGGTATTTCTTAATTTTTAAAGAAGATCATAAGATCATGTTAATCCCACAAGTAGTTTTTTTTTTAAAAAACCTTCTATGAGCTTATGTCCATATCTATTGTCTGATTATGAGCAATGGAGGGGTTAGAAGGAGGTTGGGTGGCCGAAGAAGGTTCATTCTTGATATCAATGCTATCACAGTGTGAATATTCATTTTCAATGTCTCGGTTATAATCATCTAAGCTATCATTCTGTTCTGTAGCATCTTGCAGTAAGTTGAACCTATTTCCTGATTCATTACATTTTTCCTTTCAAGGTCACATTAGGATAATAGTTATTATGCAGTTTTTTTTATCTTCTAATTGAGGTTCAGTACCTGAGTTTTGTTGGCTACCTTGTGTTTCAGATAGAAAGATATCATCTTTAGAAAACCTCATATATGATTTATGTGGGATATTAGCTAGCATTTTTTTTATTTTAGTGGTGGGGTTAGAAGTGGCGTTGAATGGTCAACGGTGGTTGAATAAGACCATATCATTCTGGACAGAGAATTTTTGTTTCAGTTTAAACTTGGAAAACCTTAAAGAAAGACAGAACCGGCCTTGATGTAGTATTCTGACGTTGATGCAAGGTGCTATTTTGTGGTCATTTTGGTTGGTTTGCAGTTAATTGTATTTTCATAGTTATAGTTGATATCTTTGTGGGAGTTGGATTACAATTAATGTGATATTCTTATATTTTATATAGGTGCATATGGAATCAAACAACGATGTTCCAATTCAAGAAGATGTTTCAATTCAAGAAGACAACACATTAATTTTGAGTAGGAGTACACGCAGGTTGCGATCAAAAGCTTGGAGTTTGTTTGAAAAGGTAATTAATGATAAGGGTAGACAAGCGGGTAAGTGCAAAAAGTGTGGGGAAGAGGTCTTGGGAGATGGTCGGTCAGGTACGTCAGGTCTTAAACGTCATATTTTGATTTGTCGTGGAAGTTCGCTCAATTATCCTATTGTTGAACATTCTGCCTATCGTAAGGAAGTTAGCTATGCTGTTTTAAGGCACAATTATCCTTATAAATATGTCGAACATGAAGGAAATAGGAGAGTTCATAAGTTCTTGAACCCAACGGTGAAACCCATTTCAAAGAACACTCTTAGAAGTGATGTATTGGGAATCTATGAGATACAGAAAGAGAAATTGAAAAGGGAATTAGAGGCTGTAAATGGTAAGATATGTTTGACGTCTGATTTATGGACTTCGTTAACCATGGATGGGTATTTTTGTTTAACAGCTCATTATACAGATTCAGATTGGGTGTTGCAGAAGCGAATATTAATATTTAGACGTGTGCCTCCACCACATAATGGTCAGATTTTGGGTCATTTACTTGTCAATTTCTTACAAGAATGGGGCATAGATAGAAAAGTCTTTACTATTACATTAGACAATGCTTCTTATCAAGATGTTATGGTAAAGGTACTGCGAGATCAATTATTTTTCCATGATGCCCTATTGGATGGGGGAAATTTTCTTCATGTGCGATGTGGCGCACACATTTTGAATTTAATTGTAAAGAATGGTTTGAAAGCTACTGACAAATCAGTGGACAAAGTTAGAGAGAGTCCTAAGTTTGTGAGAAGCTTTGAATCAAGAAAACTGAAATTTGCCAATTGTTGTCGAGTTGTAGGGTTGAATGTTACTAAACATGTGAGACAAGATGTGCCCACAAGGTGGAATTCCACGTACCTGATGCTTGACAGTGCTATTTCATTCCGTGATGCATATCATAAATTGCAGTTTGTAGATAATCAGTATGTTCATTTTCCTACTGCAAAAGAATGGATAAAGGTGGAAGAGATTGCTAAGTTCTTACGGCCTTTTAATGATATAACTACTATGTTTTCTGGTTCTCTAGTCCATCTGCCCCCACCTTTGCATTCTTCAACGTTCCATCTGCCTTCTTCAACTCATCACCTGACAGTGACACCACTCCATTCACCTTCTTGAATCCACCATCCGACAACCATCTTGAACCCTCCCCTCATGCTGGTGCAAGATCACTTGGGCGGTTGAGCGAGGGGATTTTGGCACCAACCTTGCTCTAATTCCTTTTGACTAATAAGGTTTGGGAGGGATCCAGTAGCAACAAATGATATATGCCTCCTCAAAAGAAGAGATGAGAGATTTATTCTGTTACCAGTGATGCTGGAAGGGCTGTCGGGAAGGGTTTCTGAGATTGAGATTGAGATTGTGAAGGGTGATCAGTGAAGAGTTTGAGCGGAGCAGATGGGTTTGTGATTTTTGTGCCAAAGAGCTTGAGCAGCGGAACGACTTGAGCAATCGAGAGTGAATATTTTTTTTACTAAAGAGTGTGAATATTGAAATTGTGTGAATTTTTAATTTTTTACATGTAATTATGTCTTATGACATGTTGAAACTTTCTTAAAACAGAACCATGCAAGTTTAGTTGGAGCTAACTAAAATAGAAAGTGCGTAAATTCGGTTAGAACGGAGGGTGTACCATTTCTTAAAATAATAATGTATTAATTATTTGAGTAAAGTGCATTATACTCCCGAGTTCTTTGTTTAGTGAATATATATCACATGTTTTCTGAAAGTGCACATATACCCTATAGCTGGAGATCATCATTGAAAATATGAGGAGTATATGTGCACTATACAAGGAACTGGGGATATATGTGCACTTTCGAAAAACTGAATGACATGTGCACTAAACAAAAAAACTGGGGAGTATGAATGCACTTTACTCTAATAATTTTTATTAGGTCATATTTATTTTAAACCTACTAAGCATTATACAAAGTCATTTTATAATTGATATAACTAATGAGATGATTTTATGTTTGTTTTTATTTATTACAACGAAATTTCTACAACTTTAAAAACTTTTAAAATGTATCGCAATGGGTAACAATTATAACTTGACGCTAAAATTTATTAAAACGATATTTTTCATGATTAATCTAACTATAATTGTTCTAACATGAGACATTCACTATTTTTGATTACATGCTTTAATTTTTTGAATCATATTTAACGTATTAGTTGTATATTTTTAAGTTGAGATTATTTTAATAGTATGCTAACAAATTTTAAAAGAAACAATTTATTGTTCATTCCACTTAGTTGTTATTAGATTCAAGTTTTTGGAAAAAAATGTTTTTTCATATGCATATGGAAATATGAGATTTATTAGGAATAAAATAAAAATAGGTATTTATACTTTGCAGTAACTGTAAGTGAAACAGTTAAGTTTTTGTGTAAAAAATTGCATTTTATGTTTTTAAATGGCCTCATGTGAGGCGGTCTGAACTTTAGGCAAGAGCCGTTATGCAATTCTAACTATATTCTAGTTCCACGGACCTATCTCTAATAATTTTACGGGAACATATCTCTAATTATTTTACAAGGACTTATCTCTAATATTTTTCAGGGGTTTTTTGTCTAATTTCCCCCCATCATTTTCCCTCCAGCTGCGAGCTTCGCAAAAAATTCAAACAAATATTTTTAAAATGAAAAAATCAATATGATCCCCTAGCTAAAAATTATAAACATCAACCGAAAATCATAAAATATTAGCTAAAAAATTACACCAAAACATATAAAAAATCAAATAAAAATCAACAAAAAAATTGAAAAATCACCTACTGCAACTAACCAAAAACCAACTAAAAATTAATAAAAACATTAAAAACCCCCTTAAAATATCATTTTAAAAAACTACAGACATCAACCCATATCACCTAAAAAGCTAAAAATATCAATTCATATCACCTAAACTTCACCCGGAAAATGAAAACGTCAACATAAGAAAAAATGTACTACAAAATATCAACTACTACCACCTAAAACTCACACAGGAATTGAAAAATATGAACATGAGGGTAAGAAAGGCTAAAAATATCAACCCAAAACAAAACTACGAAACATCGACTTATATCAACTAAAAAAACTCACTTGGAAAATAAAAAACATCAACATGAGAGAAAAAACACTAGAAAAACATCAAGAAAAAAACAACGGCACCTTAAGAGTATAAATTAATCACTCTAAAAATCATAAAACATCAAC
>JAULKK010000003.1:4360934-4376738 GCA_032355705.1 Rubia peregrina
GTATAATAAAAATATCACGTGAGATATTGTTAGATTCGTCTTAACATCGATTTTCTAAATATTAATTTTTTATGTATAATTGTTGTATGTAGCTAGAGACACTAGTGGAGAATGGCCTATTAAAAAAAGCAATCAATGGAGGATGGCCTTCTAAAAGAGGTTCCAAACTTGGAACCTCTGTAATTCAGACCCAAAAAATAGGCTTTTCAACCGATTTAAAAGGCGGTTTCCAATGAACTACCTTTGGTTATTTTTTATTGAAGGTGGTTCATCATATAATCGCCGTGCCATTTTAAAGGCATTTGTATCAAAATTACTATGATCGAATGCAGTTACAAACTCGGAACTGTGATTCGATGTTTGTTTCGAGTTCAAAACGTGATGGTTTGATCCCAATCAAAGGACTGAATGATGTTTCAGTTGAGGAACTTTATCGGGACTTAGTTCCGGTCTCGAAACTATATCGTTGAACTTGGTGACTTTTGAAACAGAGTTCTGAACACGGAAGTAATTAAGTTGACATTAAATATTGGCATTTAATGCCATTTCAATTTAGAAAAACATGTTGGAAATACTTTTAGGCTTCTTATGGAAATAAAAGAAGAAGGTACATATATTCTTACAACTCTATACTTAATTGAATGCATTGAATGCTAGTTAAGTTTTAAATATGTTGAACTAGGATTTAGGTTTGAAATGTTTTGGAATGGAAATATGTTGTATGATCTAATAGGTTTACATGCTATTTTATGATATCTTCCGATCATTCCACAGTTGAGTAAGTTGTTTGCTTGAAAAGATGCTAAGATACTGCGCTGGCATGCGAAAAGAGTTTGGCTGAGTGATGATGTGATCAGGCATACGTCAAATGTTGAGCAGTGGAAGAAGTTTGATGCCAAATACCCTGAATTTGGATCGGATCCCCGACATTTGAGGTTAGACATATCTTCTGATCGAATGAATCCACTTGGTAATATGAGCAGCTCACACAGTTCCTGTCTTATAATGTTGGTGATCTATAATCTCCCCTCATGGTTGACAATGAAAAGAAAGTATGTGTTGTTATCTATGATGATTTTGGGGTCTAAGCAACCGGGTAAGGATATAGATATATATCTTGCTCCTCTAGTGGATTATTTGTTAACATTTTGTAACAAAGGGGTCTTTACCTACGATGGTTTTGCGAAAGATTTTTTCCTGTTAAAGGCTTCGTTGTTCTGCATCATAAATGATTTTCCTGCTTATGACAATTTGTCGGATAATCGGTCAAATGGCACTACACATGTCCCGTATGTGAGAAGGAAACATCATTATGTCAACTTAAGCACGGACGTAAAACTGTTTATCAAGGGCATAGGTGGCTTCTTCCTAGGGGCACCCATGGTGTTCGGCTAAGAAGTGGTTCAATGGGGAAACAGAGTTAAGTGGACCGATGCTACCATTAATAGGTGTTGAGGTTTTTGAAATAGTTAGGGAATTGCCTAACGATTTGGGGGGGGGGGAATGCAACTAAAGTTAGTTGGAAGAAAGGCTCAATTTTTTCTAACACCCTTACTAGAAGGATTTGGATGTCAGACACTATCTTGATGTAATGCACATCGAGAAGAATGTGTGTGATTCTTTGGTTTGGACACTCTTAAATATCTCAGGTAAAATCAAAGATTGGTTGAAGTCTTATTTTGACTTGGTTGAAATGTGTATTGGGGCAAGTCGTAGTACTTTGACAAATGGCGATGCTTGTTATTTCCCTCCTGCCTGTTATTCCATGTCCAAGTCAGAGAAGAAGTTGTATTGTGAAAACGTAAGCAGTGCCAAAGTGTCAGGGGTTTATTCTTCTAACATTAGTTCATGTGTATTGGTTACAGAGTTGAAGTTGGTTGGCTCTAAATCACATGACTATCACAACCTGATGCAGAATGAAGTTTTGTTTGTTCTTCAAGTGTATATGTTCCAAAAGCTACTATTACAAATTTAGATCGGTTGCAAAGCTATGATTGTTGAAGTATTATCCCCGATGGATATGTACTTTCCACCCTTGTTATTTGACATAATGATCCATTTGATATTGACGGTTAAACTTGATCATTGAAAGCCGTTAAAAAGTAAATAGGCCAAAACTGATAGGATGGTGGAAGTATATTTTATGATAGAGGAAAAAATAACTGATGACTAAGGCTCTGTTTGGCATTAGCTTTTTGGTTGGCGTTTGATTGGCTTTTGGTTATTGGTGTTTTCGCTCGGTTAAACCGCCAATGTATACAAAAAAGTGTTTGGTTGCTTGTTAGTAGCATTTTTCCTCAGCGTTTGTTTTTTACCTTTAACAATTACTTTTTTTTAACCTTCTACATTTGTATCCTAAAGTTATTCCATCACCGTATATTCCATAAAAAAAACTTTGGCCTTGCCATGTATCACCACCATACCACTATTACATACGTACGCGGAAGGAATTATCGTTGAAGTATTTATAACAATACTAGAGTTTGAAACTTTCTAATTGTATTTTACATTGTTTTTAAAAAAATATTGTTATTATCTTAGATTATAATACTTCGTTGAGTATGATCATTTTAATTGAACATTCATATGAATATTTAGATGTATCGAGTTGGATATTTATCAAGTTATATGCATATTTAGAGGACCAGTCTTGGACGTTAATATTAGATTTTTAAGAAATCCGTATTTTTTTGGAAATTTGTGTTATTTATAAAAATTAAAGTATGTTTTAATTTCATATAATTATTTATATTTATATAATACTGTAAATTTTAGTTTTAAATAAAATTAAAATTTCTTATATCTAATGAAAATAAGTCATCTAATATTGTTTATATTTATTCTCTTATATTAATGCTCAAAATGAATAATACAAAAAAATATATTTGAAATGAATTTATATAAATATATATATATATGTATATTGTTTTCAATATTTGTGAATATGGTAAATAATTAAAAATAAACTATACTAATAATAATAATAAAATATGTAAAAATAAGTTTATAAATAACGAATGGACGTCATAATGTCCTTAAATGTCATTTGCATAAACCGCTAACAGCTAAAGGTTACATTTGCCAAGATAAAATTTCCATTTTCTTTGGAGATTATGCAAAGATCAACTCCCTGCATCAAAGAACTCATGCCAAAGAGGAAGACAGGCAGAAAGTCATTGTTTAGTATGTACAAATGAGGACACATTCTTAGAACATATTTTATTTCGTTGTCCCTCGCTCACCAAATGTGGTTTGCACCAGATGTTTATGACCAAGTCTACATGTTTCAATAACAAAACTTATCCCTATGGATAACTGATATGCTCATTAATCTGGAAAGAGATTCGATGGCGATTATAGCAATGTTAATGAATCAATTATGGTTCCATCGAAATAAACTCTTACATGGTGAATTTCACGAGCTCATATCACCTCATTGCGTTCATTTTGCCTTGTACCAATTGGAGGAACTCAAACGGGGGAGAAAACAACCAATCTCTGGTGAAATAAACAAGGATCGAGGATGTACACATCACTGATGTATCGCAAAATGTGGGGACCATTCTTTTCTTTGATGCAGCAACAACAAGAGACTTCACATGCTTTGAATGGTTCATAAAAGACTCGGAGGGAGACGATCCATGGAAATATGGTGAATCATCCAGAATAGATCAAATCCTTACACCAAAAGTTGCAGAAGCCGAGGCATTGCGACACACACTTACTAAATGTGTCGATTTACAAATATTTCCGGATGCAGTCAGAGGAGATGTGCATATACTGGTCAAAGCCATTTATAATCAAGAAGAAGACATATCAGACTTTGGATTGATATGCATGGATATAAAACAATTATTACCAAAATTACACGATCCAATAGTACAATGGATCCCCAAACAGACAAATAATATAGCTCACAAGTTAGCACAATATGCAAAGACTAATCGCTTGTACTCTTACTATGGAGCTCCACTCCACACTTTATAACTTAACCCAAATGAAATGCAAATCTACCTCCAAAGAGAGAAAATTTGAACCTATGCACAGTATTTTAAGATGATGCAATAATTACTAGTGATGGATTAAATGGTTAAAAGGTGATAACAAAAAGATTACGAGGGTCCCATTCTGTGCCTCAATCTTGTTCGGCTTTTATTACCATCCGAAATGAGTACTCCAACAAAGTGGAGAGCCTCGAAACAAATTATTTGATTCTTGCAAATATTGTCTGACAGCGACTCTCTCCCTTTTTCCTTCATTTTGACTTCGCACTGAAGAATATGTTTTTCCACGAAAAATCCCTTTTATTTTAATGAATGATTCTGATGGCGTTTTAGAGTCAAAACTCATGTTTGATTGTGGAATTTGAAGGGGAACATCAGAGCCCACTGCCCACTTAATTTGAAACTTCCAGTACTGATTAATTTCTGATTCTTTAAATACTCACTAGCAGTGGCGAATTCAGAAAATTTTCAATGGGGTAACTACTAATAAAAAATATATACTTAATATTAATGGTAAAAAAAATTTTAACTGGGGTAACCAAATACTAATTTCCCTCTATTTTTATTCCCATGGGGTAACCATCCATGGCTCCACATGCATCCGCCCCTACTCACTAGTATCCTCCGTCCCATTTTAAGATTTATCTTTAACTTTTAACATTTAACTTGAAATTTTTTAATGTAAAATTGTAATATTATGAAAAATATAACGAATTTAACAATGTATTACACAATAATATTTATACTTATACCAATTTAATTTTAGGGTGAAAGTTAGAAAGTTTTGACTAAATAAATAGTTGAACTGCAGTTTGAAATGGGACAGAGGGAGTATTATAATTTCAGTTATATCGAATATAATATTTAATACTCCCTCCGTTTAGCTAATATTGACACACTTTCCAATTAATTTTCTCAAGTCATGTTTGACCATAAATTTCATACAGTATATAAATAGTAATATTATCATAAAAGGTGTCATTAAATTCTTCATTCTAAATATTGAAATTTAACTCATGGTTAAAATAAGTAACAAAATTTATTAGTAGTCAAACATGTATTGAGAAAATAAAATAAAAAGTGTGTCAAAAACAAATAAAAATAGAAAAACCGGTGATTTCAGATCACACTATTTATACACATTTTAAGCTAGTCCCTGATGCCTCAATAAACGTTCGCTGCTTCAGTTCCTAGTCCAACCTCGTGCTTAGATTTTGCTCCCTTCAACTTATTTATAATTTAGTTTAATATAATATAATATGTATAATATATATAATATTTTATATTTTAAGTTTAATTTTCATTTTAGATTTTCACTGAAAAATAATAATTCAAGTTAGTTCAATTCAATTTTACAATAAAAAATATTTTAAAAACTAAAATCATTTTAACTAATGGTGAGCGGTTAATAACCTATAGGATTAAGGATTTATAGTAACCCCCTTGAAATATCTCGTTTGCTCCACTTTATCGAGCTTTTCCAACTTCGCCGTCTGAAATATGAATTGATTGATTATATTTTAGTAAAAACCATAAGTACCATTAGAGTGATTTATCCTTAAAATTGGAATAAAAGATGAAATTTCTCGTTCTCAGAGTCCCGTCATTCCAGCACCAAGAGTTAATGCAGAGGTAAATCACAACATTACATAGTCAAGTACTTGGGTGGTCACTTCTTGATGGCCACAAGGAATTCTTTCACTCCAACTGTTAGAAGCGAATCCAGAACCATTGAAGTTCTTAGTCAACATTTAACCACTTGATCGATTGTACGAGTGCAACGTTAACGACAGGGCACTAGCTAATATGTACGGACAATTGTCTATCTTTGATGGTTGCCACCAATAGAGATATAATTGATTTAAAATCAGGATAAAAATGAATACTTTTTCCGATTATTTTTGTATATATCATGTTTCATATTTGTTTAGTTCTTGTATACCATTTGTAATCACTAATATATCAAGACACACAACCACAATCATTTTTTTGTAACAAGTTTACTAGTGGTGTTATTGACAAAGACCATCGTGATGGGAGTTTATATGTTTTAGAATTTGGTGGTGCTGATTTATCTATTTTTGTTGCATCGACTGCTTCTAAAACATCTTTTAAACTTTGACATAGTAGATTGGGTCATATGACTCACAACATCATTTCTTCTTTGATCAAGTCTGGATGTTTGTCAGTTACTAATTTGCTTCCTACGCCTCATTTATGTCCCGCTTGTGAGATGGCTAAAGGTAAGCATATTTCTTTTAGTGATAATTTGAAATGCACACCACGCATACTGGATTTAGTTCATTGTGATCTTTGGGGACCCTCACCCGTTGTCTCTCAGATGGCTACTCCTATTATGTCATTTTTGTTGATGATTTTTCTCGGTTTACTTGGTTGTATCATCTATGATGTAACTTTGATTTTTTAGTGGCTTACATGCAATTTGAAACTTTTGTTGAGAACCAATTTTCTACTACCATTAAAGTATTTCAGAGTGATGGTAGAACCGAGTTTGTGAATCATCGCATGCAAACTCATTTTGTCAAAGGGCATTCATCATCAACTTTCTTGTCCTTACACTCCTGGACAAAATGGCCGTGTAGAGAGAAAATATCATTATATTACTGAAACATGTTTGTCGATGTTCTTTTATTACGGCTTTCATAATTCATTTTTGTATGATGCATTTTCGACATCAGTCTACATCATCAACAGACTACCTTGGTTTTATCTGGTCAGTATCCACTCTTATTTTTTGGTACTACGCCTAACTACTCCAATTATCATCCATTTGGTTGTCAATTTTTTTTGTATTTGAGGCCATATGTTGCGCATAAATTAGCACCTCAGAGTATGTCTTGTATATTTTTGGGTTACAGTTCGCAGTAGAAGGGTTATCACAGTACATTTTTGTTTTTCCAGCTACCCGTACTGGTTCTGTTACAGATTTATCATCACTGAATGTTGCTTTTTCGGAGCCTTCGTCAGTTCCATCAGAGGTGTTTGGGCCATCTTCTTCAGTAGAATCACTGATTATTTTTGGACAATTTAAATTTTCCAACTGTACCGGGAGCTCAGTGTTCTTCAAAAAATTGTTTATGTCTGCCAAGGGGTGACCAGCAGCATGATCGTCAACAACTAGCACCGCCAGCTCAAACGCGACACCAGTCGAATTACACGCGCGTACGCATCACACGCAACTAGCTCGGACGCCGGCAGCTTCTCCGGCCAATCCGGCAAACCCTGTTTCCCCCGTGTTGCCATCAGCGCCTTTTGCATGGCCTTTGTTGCCAGCCTCGGGTTTCATGCCTGTCACAGATTATGAACCATCTCCGACTGCGGATCCCTCTTCCCGATACCCGATGGCTACTCGTTCACGCAATGTTTCATTATAGTACAAGGATTTTTCAGACTATGATATTTATGGTTTATTGAGTGTTTTATTTGCTAAGACAGAGCCTCGTAGTCATCGCTCGGCTGTCAAGGATCCTGAATGAGTTACTGCTATGGACTCAAAGATGGATGCTCTTTGCACTCAACAAACGTTGGACTTGGTTCAGCGTTCTCCACATGTTAATGTTGTTGGATCAAAATGGGTGTACCGTTTAAAATATAAGGCTGGTGGCTTTCTTGACTGGCACAAAGTCAGGTTAGTTGCTCAAGGTTTTTCTCAATTACCTGATTTTCATCATGAGCAAACATTTAGTCCGGTGGTGAAAGCATCTACTGTTCATACTATTTTTATCTCTGGCTGTCACTAAAAATTGACCTCTACGTCAGCTAGATGTCAAGAATGCATTTTTAAATGGCGTTCTTGATTCCCCGGTTTATATGGAGCACCTTGTTGGATACAAAGACCTGATGCGTCCTGATTATGTATGTTGTTTACGTAAGGCCATTTATGGTTTGAAGCAGGCTCTTCGAGCTTCATTTCAGAGCTTCAATTTTTTGTTTGGCCTGAGTTTTGTATGCAGTTCTGTCGATACCTCATTATTTGTGTTTTCCGGTGTGCCTCTTTACTTTTATTTACTGATTTAAGTTGATGACATTATTCTTATTGGGAATGATGGTCATCTCATTCGGAAGTTTATTGATCGGGTTAATCAGGAATTCAAGATTACCGATCTTGGCACTATGCAGTATTTTTTGGATTTGGAGGTTGTTCGTACTTCCAATGGCTTATTTCTTGGTCAAGCTAGATATGCCAAAGATATTTTATTGCACACCGGAATGCAGGATTTAGAGCATGTTGATATACCATTTGTTGCATTTTCGTAGCTTTCAAGCTCTTCCGATAAGCTCTTCGAAAATCCCACACTTTATCGCTCTTTGGTTGGTGCACTACAGTACTTGTCGATTACACTTCCCGACTTGTCTTATGTTGTTAACACAGTCAGTCAGTATATACATGCTCCTACTGATGACCATTACCAGGCTGTTACTCAAACTCTGTGCTATATACGTGGTACTCTCCACTATGATCTTCAGTGTCGTGGAAATTCGTTCGCTTTACAAATTTTGGGTTATTATGTTGCTAATTTGACTCATTGTATTGAGACTCGTAGGTCTACATATGGTTATGCCATTTTTCTTGGTGGTAATCTGGTTTCATGGAGTGCTAAGAAGCAACCTACGGTCTTTCGTTCTAGTTCAGAATCAGAAAATTGGGTTTTGGCTAATACTGCCGCGGAACTAGCTTGGTTGATGAATTTTACTTCAGGATTTGTGTGTATCGACTTGTATGCCTCATATTTTATTGTGTGATAATAATAGTGCCCTCTTTCTTGCTCGAACTCTGGTTTCGCATAAGAGAGCCAAGTACATTGATGACTATCATTTTGCGCGTGAGATGGTGTCTTCTGGCAAGATCAATGTTGCTCATGTTTCTACGGACTTGCAGCTTGTTACATCGTCCCCAGTTTGAGTTCTTACGTTGCGATTAGTCCTACGCTTTGCTTAGGGGGTAATAGAGATATAATTGATTTAGAATCTGGATAAGAAAATAATACCCTTTTGATTAGTTTTGTATATATCTTGTTCTATATTTATTTAGGTCTTGTATACCATTTATAATCACTATATATATATATCAATACACACATTTATAATTATTTGTAGATTTTACATTTTATCAGCCACTAACAGTACGTATTGCAACGAATTAGTTAAAACCTCATACGGCCAATCCCTTGATATGTGTGGGGAAATAGACAATATATTGTGGTCGGGTTTGGGTAATAATTATAAAAAGAAATAAAATTTTGTAAAGGTGTTTTCCCAAACTTTATTTAGGTATGGATGTGATTGGTTTAGGATTATAATGGATTCCTCAAGAAAGTGACATCTTTCAATTGCATGGCTGGTCTTTCACACACTCATATTTTTTTAATATACATATAAAATACGTCACATTCGAAAATTTAAAATGTGTACGTAGTAGGAGTTTCCACAATTGATGCAACTAACTTTGTACTAGTATGTTAAGAATTAAAAACAAGAGTCAAGTTATAGCAGTAGTATCATGTACAGATGATTATTTTTTCCTTGCGTTATCCAATCTTGATCGTATTTCTTCTTCTATACGTACGCACAAATATGTATTTTTCTAGTATATATCGTTGATCTACGTATTTTTCTTATTCCTTGAAAGACAAAGTCTTCAAAAAATTCGTCATTCCATAGGCCTATGGAAAGACGTGGTTGAAATAGAATTATAAAAAGGTAAAGAGTTTTAGTTGCTATATTAAAAAATTATAATGCAACGTGCAGTAGTTATAAGTTTATGACCCGATTAGTGCAACCCAATTTTTTAATCTTGATTTCTTCTAATTTACAATTTAAATCATAGTCTTTCCTTAACTTATGGAAAGTACGTTGTTAGAATAAGTCAGATTCCTGACTAGAATAGAATAAACATGATGACTAGATTAAAATCTTTTCCTTATTTTAGCTCTATTGTAATCTCTCTATATATTCAGTTTATGAATACAACATCATTTACGGGAAATTACTTTATCATGGTATCAGAGCCTCTTCTTATCCGAACCCTAAAATCCTAGCCTCTCTTTTATTTTCGACCACCTTCCTCCATCTTTATTTTTTCTGGCAGCCGCTCAACACCTCCCCCCTTTTTCGATTAAAAATCCGGCGTCCCTCTCACTCACCATGGCTGATGAAAAGCTCACCTACAACACTCTGCTTCATATGATGCAAATTAAACTCACAACATCTAATTATCTTCTCTGGAAGCGTCAAACCGGTTATGTTCTTCGCCTTCAAGGCTTGTATGGTTTCATCGATGGCATCAATCCATGTCTGATTCTACCACCTCTGCCGCCAGCCATTCCATGTTCTTTGCCACCACGGTCTCTACTCCTCCTGATGGTAAATGGGTTGCTGAAAATCAACGTGTTTGCAGTCTTCTGTTTTCATCTCTCACCGCTGAAGTTCTCGCGGAACTCCCAGATTGTACCACCTCTAAAGAAATCTAGGATAATCTCTCCCTCATTTATCATAACAGTAGTGCCTCCACCATTCTTCGTCTTCGCGTAGATATGCATGGTATTCGCAAAACTGGTACAGTTCATGAACTTCATCTAAAGTTTAAAGAGATTTTTGAATAATTATCTGTTATGGACAATCTTGTTTCGAATGTTGATCAGATTGTATGGTTCTTGACTGCTCTTGGCCTTGAATATAAGGATTTTCTACCCCTTTAATTAATGTTATCCCCACTCCGTTGTATGAGGAAGTTCTTTCCCATGGCAAAAACCACAAGGCATTTTTTCAAAATATACAGGGACATTCAGGACCAACTGCCGAACAAGTGGCGTTCCAGACCGATGACCAATCCCTCAGCTGGTCGTGCGTGAGATCACGCCCCTACTAGAGGTGACCGCATGTGGCCTTCATGCGCAGGCCGAGGCTGTCATTTCAATGGTCGACATGGCAACCGAAAGTCCTAGTCAGTTTTTCAAGCGACTGGTCTAGTTCCCGGCCATTGTCACCCGCATTACACCTGGTGTGGGTGGCTTGGTCATTATGTTGCGACGTGTTATCAGATTCAAGCCCAGATACGTCATTCCGACACCACGCATCTAGCAAAAAATTAATCTATTTCTCAGTAGTCGTAGACATCCTCCAAAGTGTCAAATTGGTACATTGATTCGGGAGCAACTAGGCATCTTCTGCTTTAGACCTAGATAACGTCACTCCTTATACTGGTAAATCTCAAGTTTATATTGGTAATTGTACTCTTATTATGATCTATCATATTGGTGATTCTAAAGCTTATGAGAATTTGAGATTATCTGATGTTTTGGTTGTGCCTGAAATTACTAAGAATTTATTATCCATTAGCAAGTTAACCAGAGACATGGATATACTGATTACATTTGATGATCAGAACTTTGTGATTCAGAACAGAGTAACCAGGGACATCGTGAGCCGAGGGCATAGTGAGGATGGACTTTATGTTTTGGACCGGGGAGAGGCAGCATTTGTTTCAATTTTACAGCAGAATAAGAGTCGAGCTTTGTATGAACTATGAAATGCACACCTAGGTCATTTACCTAGTGCAGTTATTTGTAGTTTGAATAAGTCTGGATTGCTTCCAGTTTCCTCTCTGTTTCCCAAACCGCATACTTGTGCCCCTTGTGTTATGGCGGAAGGTCAACAATTGACTTTTGTTGAGAACCCTAAACGTGATGATCATGTTCTTGATTTAATAAATTGTGATTTGTGGGGGCCTTCCCCAGTTTTATCTGGAAATGGAATTTGCATATTATGCTTAATTTGTGGACGATTTTTTTTGGATTTACCGGGTTATATCCACTTCATCGCAAGTTGGATTTTGTTAACATTTACATGCAGTTTGAGGCATTTGTTGAAAACCATTTTTCTTCAAAAATTAAGATTTTCCAGAGTGATAGTGGCACTAAATTTCTTAACACTCGCCTCCGTGCCCATTTTGTGGTGAAAGGGATACATCATCAGGTTTCTTGTCCGTCTACCCCATAGCAAAATGGTCGCGCAGAACGCAAACATTTCCATGTGTCTAAAATAGGCCATACGATGTTGTTTCATTCACATATACCAATATCACGCTGGGATGATGAATTCACAAAAGTTGTCTACATTATCAATCGTCTACCCACTCCAGCCTTATAGGGGTCCACCCCTTATGGGCTTCTTTATCACCGGGATCCCGTCTATGCCAACTTTCTTCCATTTGGCTGTCAGGCGTTTCCATTTTTTAGTCCATTCGCTGATCATAAGCTCTCTCCCCGCAACAATCCTTGTATTTTCATTAGGTTCAGTTCCAAATACAAGGGTTTCAGGTGCCTCGATCCATCTACTGGCATGGTTCACGTCACTCGGCATACTCGCTTTGATGAGATTTATTTTTTGTTTGCTCCGTCTATGGATTCTGGGACTGGTTCACCTTATTTAGAGTTGGATGTTTATGCATTTATTGACCCTGAGTATGAGTCAGTGCCACCAGCATCTTCGAGTGTGCCATAGCTCTCGCAACCATGCACCATTTGTTCTGCTGACTCGGAGCTGACACTATCTACCACCCCTACTGGTCAAATTTCACCGTCGATCAGCTCGGTGAAATCACCCCGATCAGCCGGCTCAATTCCTTCTCCAGCAGCTTCTCCGATGACCACACCTGCACCACCCTCGACACGACTTTCCAAGATGGTGACTCGTTCTTCGATTGGTGCTCTCCAGCGTCGTCATTATTCATATATTCTTGCTCATGGTCTTCTAGAGGCTCTTCTGGCTCGAAATGAGTAGAATGATAGAATGATTATCATTTTGACCTTCAGGATCCTTCTTGGGTTTCCGTCATGGACGAGAATATTGCAGCCCTTCGTTGTCGTCATACATGGGATCTTGTTCCACACTCATCGGACGTCAAAATTATTGGCTCCAAATGGGTTTATCTACTGAAGTTTTGACTAGATGGTACAGTGGATCGCCATAAGGCACGCTTAGTGGCACATGGTTTCTCTAACATTCCTAGTTTTGACTTGACCGCACCTTCAGTCTCATGGTCAACGCCTCTACAGTCCGGACAATTCTTTCCATTGCCACCATGCGAGCCTGACCTCTTCATCAGTTGGACGTTAAGAATGTCTTTCTCAATGGCGTACGAGATTCTCATGTTTATATGGCTCAACCGGTTGGTTACAAAAATCTTGTTCATTCATACTATGTTTTCCGCCTGTGTAAGGCCATTTATGGTCTGAAGCAGGCTTCTCGGGCATGGTTTCATCGATTCAGCACATGTCTATCTCAGCTTGCTTTTCGTTGCAGTTTTGCTGATACGTCATCATTTGTACTGCTCGGGGTTCTTAGATGATCTACTTGCTTTTATATGTCGATGATGAATTTTTTTCCGAGAATGATTCTACACTTATTTGGCAGTTCATTGATCGCACCCATCAGGGGTTTGTCATTAAGGATCTTAGTGTGTTACATTACTTTCTTGGCCTGGAAGTTACGCCTACTACCTTGAGACTTCTTCTAGGTCAAGCGAAGTATGCTCATGATATTCTTTCTCGGCCGGTATGTCAGATGCAGCGCCTGTATCTACTCAATTTCTGCCGAATTTCCAGCTCCATAGTAGTACGAGTCCTCAGTTCAAGAATCTGATGCTCTATCGGTCTTTGGTTTCTGACCATTACTCGTCCAGACTTAGCCTTTGCCGTTAATTCTGTCAACAAGTGTCTTCAGGATCCTCGAGATGATCATTTTGTGGCTGTCACTAGGATTCTATGCTATGTTCGAGGGGCTTTGCATTTTGGGCTCAGCTTTCGAGCTGCTTCTTTTCCTGAGGTATTGGGTTTTCATATGTTGATTGGGCAAGATGTCTGGAGACTCGGAAGTCTACTTATGTATGTGCTGTCTTTTTAGGCGGTAATCTGGTTTCTTGGAGTGCGAAGAAACAACCCACGGTTTCTTGCTCTAGCACTGAGTCAGAGTATTGGGCTCTGGGCAATACCGATTCTGAGATAGTTTGGATGACTCATTTACTGCGTGATCTTCATATTCCTTTGTCTAGTGTGTCTCTTCTGCTTTGTGACAACAATAGTGTGATCTTCTTAGCTCCGAATCCAGTGGTTCACAAGCGGGCGAAACACATCGACATTGATTATCCTTTTGTTCGGGAGTTAGTCTTTTCTGGCAAGTTGCATGTTGCTCATGTTCCTACTTCTCTTCAGATAGAGGATATTTTCACCAAGGGTCTCTCTCATCCGTTGTTTGAGTTTTTTTTATCCAAGCTTTGCGTCTCTGAGAATCTGATGCTTCACTTGAGTTTTTTTTAATAAGTCAGATTCCTGACTAGATTAGGATAAGCATGATTACTAGATTAGAGTCATTTCCTTATTTTACCTTTATTGTAATCTCTCTATATATTCAGTTTATGAATACAAAATCATTTACGGGAATTCACTTTATCACACGTATTTTAAGAGACAAAATTTTCTTCAAATATGTGAAAGTAATTCTTTGAGTAGAAGAATTGTACTGTTGGGTTATTTATTTGATGACTAGTTATGGTAAGTGGAATAGTTTTAAAAAATACTGTTCAAAACTCTTTTGTATATTTCTTTTTGTTAAAATTTATTGGACGCTTATAATTATTCACCGGTGATGGCAGTTTTCATGCAGCGCTCGTAATCTTGGAATTTTCTGGGACAGAGAATTCAAGAACTGGCTCAGAGAGGGAACGAAACTCTTCCATCTTGGGATTCTCAGTAGTTTGGGTGTTGAGTACACCCAGAGAATCAATTGGTTCTGATAAGCGATAGGTTTCGTTGGAGAAGAGATGTCAAATGGAATAGGTTATCTTTTACATTAATAACCTAGCCATATTAATCACACATAGCACTATAATCATTGCCCTAGCTTTAAACACTTTCTGGGAGCTGTGGAAAGCAAAAAATGCTTACATCCACAATAATGAACAAGTTTCCGCGGTCGCCATTATATCAAATGTCAAGCATTCTTTATTCTCCATGTTCTCTGCTTCCCCTTTACAAAAATCTGCCCAACCTGATACTTTCTGGACTAACTCAGGTTTGATGCCTAAAATGCATTATAAACCAAAACATAAAATAAAAATTTGTACTTGGAAACCACCTATTTTTGGTTCGAAATGTAATGTTGATGCAAGATATAAACCTGGGGAAATGTCATCACATGACATGATTTTTAGGGACTAGGAGGGTAAAATGACTCCTGCCTATTTTTTAAAAAGGAATGATGCTTTAGAAGCTGAACTTATTAGCATAGAGATAGCATTACAAATCGCAAAAGATGCTAATATTTGTCTTTCCATAATAGAGTCGGAATGTATAAATGCTATGAGATATGTAAGTGCACCATTAAAAGCTCCATACAACCTTTTTAACAAATGCATAAACATTAAGGAATTGCTAGGTGGAGTCACTTTAATTCACACCCACAGAGAATGCAACTTGGTGGCTGATTCAATTGCTAAATATGGGTTTCAGTGGAGCCCAAATCAGCATACCGGTAAAATTGATCTCTGCAATCTAGACTCTAGAACAAATGGGCTGATTATTTTGGATCAAAATCATGTTCCAAATATCAAAATTTCAAATTTTGATCCTCCTTGACCTGTTTCTTACCTATAACATGCTCCTGCAACTCTTCTTACTACTTCCCCCTTTTTAGAAGTGGTACTGATGTTCTTTATGTTTCCATTACAGGAGCAGCTGTGGTTGTTTCTTCACTATGGTGGCTAATATCTACAATCTTGGAG
>JAULKK010000003.1:4376838-4387130 GCA_032355705.1 Rubia peregrina
ATGTCTACGTAGTTTCTAAATATCAAATTTTAATGTACAATTAATATCCGTAATGAAAGTTATTGATGGTCAAACATTGTCTGAGAAAGTTGACCAAAAAATAGGCCAAATACTCTGGGACGGAGGGAGTACTGTATATAATAATGGGGTATATACCGACATAACTCTACCCACTTGACTAAATATCAATATAATCATCGGATAAATTTTAGTGCAAAAATAACTCTAATTAGTTAATGTAAGTGCCAATAAAACTCTCAAACCCAATTTTCGGCATTGACTTCCATTTTTTGGTGTTGACTGTATGTAAAATGTTCAAAATACCCTTAGTGCTAAAATCTGAATATGAGTTGATAAATTTACCCCTATAGTTAGCCGGACCGCCACCGGACCACCGTTTGTCCACCACCGAACCGCCGTCGTAGCAGGTAGAGTTATATCAGCACATTGTGAAAACTGATAGGGTTATATTAGCACATTCCTAAAACTTATATGGTTACATCAGCATATTCGTAAAAAAGTGTAAGGTTATATTAGTACATATTATAAAAGTTAAATGAGTGGTACTTGGTTGGCCTTAACGGGCGACCACATCACCATGTACACCATTATCACATTATAACAACATCTTATGCACCATAAAATTCGACATCATAACACAATCATTCATATTAAACACCATTATCACATATTGTAGCCTCATTTCAAAACTCATCAACATTAAAAATCGTAAGTAAAAAAAACACAAAAAATAACAACCACACACAACACCAAAGGTTAACCAACCATCAATACAGACTAAACACAACAAAATAAATAAAATATCATCAAAACCCATATATTCTATAGTATGTGCTGATATAAACTACACGTTCTGCGAATGTAGTGATATAACCCAATCAGTTTTCAAAATTTCTTAATGAGCTAGAGAAGATCAGAGCATAATGAGTTCCCAGTTATTCCATTTTTTGTAACCTTGTTGATGACAGACGACGAATGGCGTTAAATTATATGCTGAAATTGGAGCATTTCATGCAACTTTTGAGTTTTGCGATTTATTCAGTATTTTTTTGATAGTTTCTTTAAATTCAAGGGCCTTTTTATTATTTCCTAGCCATTAGGTCTAACACTTGTTTTTCATTTTGATAAAATATAAAAGTTTTACCAGACAGTAAAAGGTTTCCCCCATCTATCAATTCTGGGTACTATTTTGTTGTATCCACTTGTTCATCATTTTTCACTCCAAATGAACCGACTTATAATCAAAGTGTGATGTCGGGTTTTCCTTGATTTGTAGAAAATGTACTTTCTTCTGCTGGACGGGTCAACATAAATTGCCGACTTCTCAATGACCTGGACATATGTATGACCAAATCAAAAGATATGAACGGAGGAGTCAAGTTTTTCAAAAAATTACCACAACTAATTGGTTTGATGTCCCCGTTGCATTACCTTTAGTCAATTTACTTTTTCACAGCCTCTAGTAATTATTTTTTACCATCAATATCTCTAACTAAGTAATTCAATTCACCATAAAAAAGTTGATATTTAAAAATTAGATGTTAAGATGAATATAACAGTACTCCATCTGTCCCAGTTCAAGCTGCACACTTTTTGGTTAACATTCTCAAGACACATTTGACCATAAATTTTAACCAGTATATAGATACAAATATCATTATGTGAGATATCATTAGATTCCCTACATGATGTATTTTCTAAACATTAAATTTTAATACACCATTATTATACATAAATAAAATTATCGTTGATCAAATATAGTATGCGAAAGTTGACCAAAAAGTGTGCAACTTAAGCTGAGACGGAGGGAGTATTTGATTCTTGCAAATATTTTCCGACACCTACTTTCTCTCTTTCCCCCCTTAATTTTGACTTCGTTCAGAAGAATATGTTTTTCCATCAAAAATTCCTTTTATTTTAATGACGGCGTTTTAGAGTCAAAACTCATGTTTGATTGCGTGATTTGAAATTCCCAGTACTAATTAATTTCTGATTCATTTTCTTTTTTAATAATAAACCACTATGAGGAGATTCAACTTTCAAAATTCACCTTTTACCGGTTGACTTGAAAAATGTATAATTCTTTTTTTTCTCCCATTAAGGATAGTTAAAAGTTTTAAAATTTTAATATTTTCAAAACATATATTATAGCGAATCTAACAATTTATCGCACGGTAATATTTATACTTACTACCAATTTAATTTTAGCGTCAAAGTTAGAAAGTTTTGACTAAGTAAATAGTTAAATTTCAGGTTAAAATGGGACAGGGGGAGTATTTTAATTTCGATTATATCAAATGTAATATTTAATACTCCCTCCGTTCATCTAATATTGACACACTTTTCTGTCAATTTTCTCAACCCTTGTTTAACCACAAATTCCATATAGTATATATATATATATATAAGTAGTAGTATCATCATGAAATGTATCATTGATTTTTTCGTAATATGTACTTTCTAAATATTAAAATTTTACTCGCCGTTAATTTACGCAACAAAAATTATTAGTAATCAAACATGATTTGAGAAAATAAAATGAAAAGTGTGCCAAAACAAATGAGCAGAGTAGAAAAACCGGTGATTTCTTATCGAGAAAATTAAAGATCTGTCAGTCTATTAATATTGTGATCACATAGTACACATTTTACGCAAGTCGCCGATGTCTTAGGGCCAAAAGGCGATGCGCTCGCCCTCAGCGCCCCACCCGCCCGACACCACAGACATTGGTGGAGAGGTAAGTCACGGTAATCCAGCACCATGACCCGTTGGCTGTCCACATACTCGGTGCGCACAAGGGACCCCCAACTACACAGGAAATCCCCACACTTAATTTGATAGTTCGCTGATTTGGTTCCTAGTCCAACCGCCTGCTTAGATTTTGCACCATTTAACTTATTTATAAATTAATATTATTTATTTTAGTTTTAATATTTATTCTAGATTTTTACCACATTTAATAATAATTCTGCGTAGGTCAATTCAATAAAACATTAAAAAATCATTTTAAAAACTAAAATCATTTTAACTGATGGTGGGCAAGTAATATCCTATAGAATTAACGATTTATCGTAATCCCTCTTAAAATATCTCAATTATTCCACTTTATTGAGTTTTTCGCTCCATCGTCTGAAATATGAATTGATTGATTATATTTTAGAAGAAATAACCATACGTACCATAAAGTGATTTAGCCTTACAATCGGAATAAAAGATAAAATCTCTCATTCTTAGAGTCCTGTCATCCCGTTCCCAGGAGTTGATGTGGAGGTAAATCACGACGTTCAGTGGTCAAGTACTTGGGTGATCACTTCCTCATACTCACAAGAAATCCTCTTACTGTATAATTCTTATACTACGACTATCTAGATTTGAATTCAATGGGTAATGAGTTAAATGAGTAACTGGTTGAATGTGTATTTGAAAAACATGGATCGTACAGGGTGGGTTTGCGGGTTGACAGTGGGTATACCCATATGACACTAGTGGAGAATGACTTATTAAAGGCGGTTCTATAGAACCAGAGAAGACGGTTTAGAACCGTCTACTTTGGCTCCGCCTTTGATAGATTTCGATCAAAGACGGTTCAAATAACCGCCTTTAATAGGGTTAAAAATAGTTTCCAAATTCACAAACTAATTATGATCTTCCAAAAAATAGCTTGGTTTCCGGCAGCGAGGAAAACCCAGATCTGAGACAGCAGCAACACACATCAAGAGAAACTTCAAAAACAACAATGCATAATTTATTTTAATAGATAATGTAAACAACAATACACATTACACTGGAACCCTAGCGGTGACGGTTGCGGCGGCGAGCGGCGTTCTTCCCCTTCTCCAACGAGAAACCTTAGCGAACCTAGCGGCGGCGATTCTCCTTCTCTGGCAATAAACCCTAGCGCAGCGATTGAGCGCCGGGCTTCTCCTTCTCTGGCGGTGGTTCTTCTTCTCCAGCGGAGGGAGTGAGTGGCTGAAGGGGGAGCGAGAGGAGGAATGGCTAGAGCAGCGGAGAAGGTGAGGCAGCGATGGGGTAAGGAGATGGTGGGGGGAGACGATGGAGGGTTGAGGTGGTAGATGATGAGATGCGACGATGGGGTGGAGGTGAAAGAGGGAGTAAAGGGGTAGTGAAAGAATAACGACAGAGGGAGAGAGTTATTGGAGCAAATGAGAGAAGGGATATGGGATCTAGGCCTAAAATAAACACCAAGTATATATGGTTATGGGCCAAAAAAGAACTCATTAAAGGCGGTTCTTCTTTTGGAGCCGCCTTTAAAATATAAAGGTGACCTAGGATGCTATTTCTGAACTCGAAAATTCTTTCGGCCCTTTATTATAGGTGGTTTTAAAGGTGTGATCGCCTTTAATTGATCACCATTAAAGGTGGAACTGCCTTTAATTAATTCGAACCGCCTTTAAAATGGATTGGGAGGAATTTCCGAACTCGGAAATCCTTCTGGACCTCAATTAAAGGCGATTCCGTCGGAACTGCTTTGTAACGCTGCCTTTAGTGGAGCTTTCTCTGATAGTGTGGGTTGAAACCCGTTGATTTACCCACGTGTTTGTATATAAATCCATATGGATCAGTATATGGGTTGATACTGGGGGTTTATCCATGTGAGTTGGTAATATAAATCCATATGGATTCATATATGCGTTGAAACCCGGAGGTTTACCCATTTTTACCCATGAGTTGAATAATTATTTACCCGCGAGTTTCAACCTGACTCATTTATGACTCATCATAAACTGGGTCAAAATGAGTCATACTCATATATTTTTTTAACCACCCATATTATCTGACTTATATTCAACCCGGTCGCCCACCCCTGTGGTCGGGTACAGGTAATATAAAAAAATGAAATTATTTAAAGGTGTTTTCCCAAACTTTATTTAGGTATGGATGTGATTGGTTTAGGATTATAATGGATTCCTTAAGAAAGTGACCATCTGCATGCCCCGTCACACATTTAAATTAATCAATTCAATTGCATGGCCGGTCTTTCACACACTCATATTTTTTAATATACATAAAATACGTCACATTCGAAAATTTAAATTTTGTAGGGGTTTCCACAATTGATGCAACTAGCTTTGTACTAGTATATTAATTATTAAGAATAATAAAACAAGAGTCAAATGTTATCCAGGTCCGGCCCTGCCCTTGAAGCACATGAAACATTCGTTTCAGGTCCCAATTTGTCAGCTATACAGCATTTAAAAAAAATTGTATATCTATAAAAAAAAATAGTAAATATATTATATTTTAATTAGCTACTTCAAAAAAATCCATTTTCATTAAACACTCTAAATATTATATATGGACCATATATTTCTTATTTGTTTCATGCCCCTGAATAGTTAGGGCCGACCATGACGTTATCCAATCTTGATCGTATTACTTCTTGATATACGTACGAACAAATATTTTCTTTTAGTGAATGTATTTCTATTATTTCTTCAAATTCGTGAAAGTAATTATTTAAGAAGAAGAATTATGCTCAGTTATTCATTCGATCGCTAGTTGTTGTAAGTTGAGTTTCAAGGAATATAGTTCGAAAGTCTTTTGTGAATTCTTTTCGATAAAAATTATTACTCCTTCCATTCCAACCAAATCTGAACGTTTTTTTGTCAACTTTGTTATGTCGTGTTTGACCACCGATAACTTTAATTACGTATATTAACAATGTATTAAATATGATAATTAGAAAATACATGAGGCGGAGATCTAACAATATCTCATATGACGATATTGATGCATGTATACGAATTTAGATTTATGGTCAAACGCATTTTTATAAAGTTGACAAGAAACATACAGAATTGACTGGGATGGGGGAGTAGGCGTTTCCAGTATTTGAAAATAAATTAATTTCTTCAATTATGGAATATAGTTAGAGAAACGCACATTCTTTTTTGTTTATTTTTGTAATGCAGTTCCACTTTAAAACAGACCAATGTAGTCCTAGTCAGAAAGGGATTCTAATTCGCTACAATTAGTATTGTAATCGCACTAATGTACGGACAAATCATGCAAATTAGCAGCTAATTTTTATTTAAATTTCTACCTTCAGAAAAACTTTTAGCATGCAAGAACACAAAAGGCCTTTAAAATGAAGGCATAACGATGAAATCATCTTCCACTAAGACAACCTTTTAATTTGTCGGCTAGGTGTTAACCTATGAAATCAATCTTGTTTGCCCCTTTTTAAATATATTTTTGTTCCTGTTCGAAAAACGAATCAACCATTAATTACCTCCGAAAATTTTAAAAAAGAAGTTAAAATCAATTAACTGATTAACAAAAATTACCAACCCTAATTACAATATAGTAGTACTAATGTTGATGCTAAGTGTGTCTCAAAGGGCATTATGTACTCCCTCTGGTTTTTTAACATTGACCTCGTTTGACCGCAATTTTTTCCATGACATGTTTGACCATCGATAATTTTTGTTATATGTAATAATAGACATCATGTGAGATATTTTCAGATTCTCCTTAACGTGTAGTTTCTGAAAAGTAAAATTTTATCGTTTGTTATTAGACACAACTAAAGTCATCGGTGGTCAACCATAGCTTGAGAAAATGTCCAATAAATGAGGACAATGTTAAGAAACCAGAGGAGTACACTTTTGGATCATATAAATAAGAAGTTGTTTGGGCGTTAAAAGTGAGGTGGTGTTTAGATTGGAAATTAAGGAATAAGAAATAGAAAAATATATATTTTACTTAGGAGGAAATGGATATTTAGAATTCAAATATATATTTAATATTAAGCTAAGCCCATAATGGGGATTTCATTATTTCATTTCAGATTTTCATTATCTCGCTAGGGCCATGTTTGGATTTCAATTCAATTAATTTCAGTTCTAATCATTTAAATTCAGTTCAATTCAGTTCAACTTAAATTTAATTTGGTGAAATTTAACTTAATTTAATCACACATTACTCTTTCTCAACACACTTATTTTAGTTCAATTCAGTTCAGTTCAAATTCTGATCAAATCATATTAGTTCAGATAAGCTCCAGAAAACAAGGCCTTTGTTGTATGAAATGTGAGGATGGGATTAAATTCTAAAAGTAAAAGGTAGAATTAAAATTCAAGCACATAAACATATATCTGGTATCAATATATAAAAGAAGGGAGGGAGTAATTAAGGGGTGCGTTTGGCAGAACTTATAAGTGGTTTGCTTTTAAACTAAGCATTTTTTAGTGTTGGGTATACTGCTAAAAAAGTGGTTGTTTAAGAAGCATGAGGTTTTTTTTTTGGGAAAAGTATAACATGGCCTCCCTCTGCTTTCAAAATAAGCCAGTTTTGCTTAAAACTACAGCTCTGTAAAACACACCCAAGTTTCACCTATTTCATTCATCCAAATTCAAACACATGAACATATAATGTCATATACAGAAAAATAGCCGGAGTAGTTAAGTTCCACATTTTTTTTACTTTTTAAAACAATGAAAAATGATAAAATGAAACAGAGGAAGTACTTCCTTCGTCCCAGTCAATTCTATCCATTTTTTGGTTAGCTTTCTTATCTCATGTTTGACCATCGATAATTTTAGTTACGTATACTAACGGTGTATCAAAATTTGACATTTAGAAAATGCACGATGCATGGAATCTAACAATATATCACATAATGACATTAGTGTTTATATACTAATTGAAATCTATGGTAAAAAATATCTTCAGAAAATTGATTTAAAAATGTGCATAAATGGTTTGAACCGATGGATGGAGTAGGAAAATATGGTATGCTGGGCAGTGGCTATATATACCTGGACTAGGCCCGTCAAATGAGTTACTTGGATAAACTCATTATTCAAACCCAATTAACTCATTATCCAATGGGTCATTATCCAATTAACCCATTTATTATTGGGTCTTAATGGGTTGGATAATAATATGTTGAGTCATTAAATGGATAACTCATGAGATAACTCATATGACCCAATTGGTTAAAATATATTATCCAATAAGCCATTATCCAATGGGTCATTATGTAATCAACCCAGTAAGTTATCATTCAACATTTTCTTTCTCTATTCTTCTTCATTTGTCTCGAGTTAGTCGATTTGTGTTTCAACCTTGAGTTACTAGGGACGGGTTATGAGTTAGGGTTAGTCATATTAAGAACATTTAAGCTGGGTTATCGGGCCGTGTTCTAGGGCCGAGTTGTCGAGTCAAGCCGAGATCGAAAAACTCTTAGTTTCAGCTCGACTCATTTAAAATATATTGAGATTGAGTTCAGTCGAACATCTTAAATCTTAGTTGGAGTGAAACTGATTTGGCTCGAGTTTGTATTTGAGTTCAAACGATTCTGTAAAGTCTTGACTGAACTTGTGTTTGAGCTCAACTCGTTCCATGATTAAATTTTTTTGAATTTTTTACATACATAATAATATTTTATATTTAATAAAAATATGTCATACATAAATTATGTTGGATTGATAATATCGACGAAGTTGATGAATAGTATCATATGAGCTCCGTTTCAAATACTATTTGATCTAGGCTTGAGTTCGGTCAAATTGAATTTGAGCTCGGGTGGTTTAAAATATATTAACTTGAGCAACTCTTAATTCGACCTCGGTTGTTTTAAAATATCTTAATTTTGATCTCGACTCGATTTCGATCAACCTTGTAAAATTTTGGTTCGAGTTTGAGTTTAAATGAAATTAATTCGGTTCGGGCTTGAATAGATTAGGGATGTAAATTATTTGAGACAAACTTGAAGAACCCTCAAACAAGCTCAAGGTTGACTTAAGTTCGATCGAGCCGGTAAATTTTTGGCTCGAGCTCGAATTTGAATGAAATTAAATTTGCTTGATTTCTAACTCGAACTATGATTAAATATATTATTATTTTAGGTACATGATAAAATGTTATAAATAATAAAAATATTTTAAAATCTTGGCTCAAACTATGTTAAATTAAATTCGAGTCGAGTATTGACCGAATTGTTCACGAGTTTTTCGCGAATAGTTCGTTTCATTTACAACCCATGATTTACAACTCTGTTCGTTTACAACCCAACGGGTCATTTATCAGTTTACCCAATTTATAAAATTTTAACTGAACTTGTAAAAAAAATTGTTGTCTTATTATAAGACATTATCCACGGATCACCCGTTACCCAACTCGACACAACCCGACCCAAAATTATCCAACGGGTAACTTGTTATCCAACCCAACTCAATCCAATAATTACAACTCATTTATATTCATTAATCCAATTGATCATTATTCAATAAGTCTTATCTAATAAACAAAAATAGTAAATGGATAACGGTTACGGTGAACCTACCAGAACCGACGGCCCTAACCTGGACAAATATATGAATTGGTCGATGAATGAAGGAGTAATTATCGTACGGGGTGTACCAAATAAACTTGTCGGGCATACAACGCAAAATGAGTCCCACAAGGCACGCACCAAACAAATACTATGTGGTTCCAGGAGGAGTATAACAAATCTAAAAGGTCTCAACTCCATTATGAAATTACATTTCCGTTTGTTTAGGACATAATTTTACCCTCTTCTTTTATTAGAGGAGAAAACAATATTTTTGGAATTTATTTGTGGACTAAATTATATTTAAATATACGATTATAACATTCCACTTGCGTGCGGTGAGATATATCGCACAAAGAAGAGCATATAAGGATTACGGATTACGGATTACGGATTAAACAGTAAGAATGTACATCTCTCTTAAAACTGATCCAATATTTATATATCTATGTTCAAATTAATAGTTATTAATCAGACATAACTTATTATTTTATATTTATATAAGAAGTATTTTAGTTCACAACAAATGTGAGTTTTAATATTGTAAATTTATTAGTAATTTTTAAAATTGTATATAACTTCCAAAAAAAATTAATGTGTAGATAAAACTCTCAGTTTTTTCTAATGCAGGTATGAACCTGGTTTTTCCAGAGATTTTAGTCATGGTCAAAATGAGAAATAAAAAATACTCTTGTAATTGAAAAGTTTTTTTATTTTAAAAATCTCCTCGTCATCGAGCAAATTCCCTCCAGTGACCTTTCCCTAAAATCAATCTGCCCTCTTCGTCCATCCACCGATCTCTGGAGCTATTACTCCTCCGTGTTCCAAGATTTTGGTCTCGAGGGATTCCTCTCGATGAAGTCAAGGTCTCTCTACACTGACAAAGACGTTGACACATTATTAAGGAATAGAGATATTTACCAATATTACTTGTGATTGTAATTAGATTAGAATTCCTTTTCTAGTCTGGTAT
>JAULKK010000003.1:4435133-4446795 GCA_032355705.1 Rubia peregrina
GTGAGAGCAATAATTGAGCGTTGGGAGCGTAAATGTGAGGCATGTGAATTCTGGCAGGCGTTTGAGAATTTTAAATTTGATTCCCACGCCTGCCACACAATCTTTGACACAGAAAGTGCAGATATAACCCTACCTAGTTGATGTAAGTGCCAATATAACCTTCTTCCGACATGTGAAGGTCAGATTCGATGGAAAAGTCAATTTTACTCATTTACGAATGTGCTGATAACCCTTATAAGTTTTAAGAACGTGCTGATATACCCCTATAAGTTTTAAGAATGTGCTGATATACCCCTATAAGTTTTAAGAATGTGCTGATACAACCCTATCAGTGATCTGACGGTGGTTGGCGGTGGTCCGGCGGCGGCCGGCGGTGGTCCGGCAAACTCAAATTCAGATTTTAGCACTAAGAGTATTTTGGACATTTTACATACAGTCAACGCCGGAAAATGGAAGTCAACGCCGGAAATATGGTCTGAGGGTTATATTGGCACTTACATTAACTAGTTAGGATTATTTTTGCATTAAAAATTATCTGAGAGTTATATTGACACTTATGCGTTCTCAAAGTTAATGAAATAAATAATAAAAGTTAAATAGTGATATTTCTTCAGAATTTTTTATATAGACACTATTTTATTTTTAGATGGTCTTTTTATATTGACACCTTACCCTTTTGACAAATTCTTGATTATTTTCATCCACTAAATTTACTTTTTACTTTCTATACAATTTCTTCCATTCATTCTACTTTTAAAAATTTTGTGTCCTGCCAATATTTTGGGACTAGAGGAGTACGTTGTATTTGTAATTTTGCATCCTCCAATAGCCCTCAAAATGAACGGCTCCAAATGCCAAACTCTCCGAACATTAGGGGCGCGGGAAAGAAAGAAACTACCCAACTCGGATACCGGCTGACTTTCCCGCCGTCCGCCGGCGACTCAGTCCGACAGACTTTTAAGCAAACATTCCTTTCTCACTCTTCCCCCATTCCTTAATTTCCTCTCTCTAAGTGTACTGTAGATCTCTTACTTGATCTTCATTAACTCAAATTTCAACCCGAAAAATGGAAAACAATTTAAACAAATATATTCTTTCCCTCTTCAACAACTTCACTTTCTCCGTCTTTCCCTATTCTTTTCTTGTACAGCTCACCCAACCACAACTCATTCAATTTCCTCCACCCCTTTTCAACTCCCCAATGCCCTGAAGAAATCATAGAAATCCCTTCTTTTTCATGCATTTTTTGGAGTTCTAATCCCAGACCATGAAAATCCCTTTGCCCCCAATTATATTGTTTTTCATGTTCTTGCTCCCTTCTCCGTCCCTCTCCCAATCCCCCAGAGGTAAATGAATTCTGAGCTCTCTATATTTTCCTGAATTAAGGACAAAGTTTTGGTTTTTATGGATTTTTTTTTGAAAAATTTCAGGTTTTTTTCTTGACTGTGGTGCTCCAAGTGGATCATTGATCAATGGGGTGAACTGGGTTTCGGACCAGGATTTCATTACTACAGGATCGCCGAAGATTCTTCCAACCGTGTTCGAGAATTTGACTCTGTCAACTGTCCGTACGTTTCCTCTTCAGAACAACGTGTTCAAGAAGTTCTGCTACGAAGTTCCTGTTATCCGTACAGCGAGGTACCTTGTCCGGACGACGTATTTCTACGGCGGAGTCAATGGGGTACCGGATCCTCCGGTTTTCGATCAGATGGTTGATGGCACTTTCTGGCGCGTTGTGAATACAACAGAGGATTATGCGAAGGGCGATGCTACGTTTTATGAGGCGATTTTCGCTCCGCCGGGGAAGACAATGACCGTTTGTTTGGCTGCTAATAGCTATACTGAATCGGACCCTTTTATCTCTGCATTGGAGGTTGTGCTTTTGGCAGGTTCTTTGTACAATGCCACTGATTTTGGGACCTATGCCCTTAAGTATGTGGCAAGGCACAGTTTTGGGTACCAAGGGCCTATAATAAGGTATGTTGGTGCATTTGCTTAAGTCCTTGTAGCATAAAGTTGTTTTCTTGGCATTGTTTGTTAAGTTTTCATATCATTTGAGATTCTCTGTTTGTAGAAGTTACTGAACTATGTCATTCTATTTGGCATTCTGAAATAAAAGGATTCAATAGAATTGTCCATTTGTATGAATCTATTAAGCATGTTTGTTTAGGGATTCTAAGCATTAGGTAAAATTGGTTTATTTTCTTTGAAGCCTCATAAAGTTGTTTTCTTGGCTTTGTTTGTTAAGTTTTCTTATAGCTTGAGATTCTCTATTTGTAGTTACTGAACTAAGTCATTCTATGTGGCATTCTGAAGTAGGAGGATTCCATAGAGTTGTCCATTTAGTTTGAATCTCAATGAGCATAAATGTTGAGAAATTCAAAGCATAAGGTGAAATTGATTTTATATTCTCCATGGCTTTAATGTGCTTCAGTACTTGCCTTTTTGCTGTTAACATGTCCATGTCATGCTTTGTTTTAGTTTTTTGACTGAATGCAAAAGATGGTTTTGTTAGTAACAATGGCATTTTGATTTGCCAGACACCCTGACGATCTATTTTATCGATATTGGTTTCCTTTCGGACAAGATAATGTTACAACTCCAATAGTTAAGAATGTCTCAGTTTCCGAGATTTGGAATCAACCCCCAAACAAAGTATTTCAAACTGATTTGAGAGTCGATCAGCCGAAGCCTTTGGAGTTACTCTGGCCTCCTGTATCTCTTCCAAACAAGTTATATTATATCAGCTTCTACTTCGCTGACGAGCGAAATACATCCACGTCGAGCTTTAATGTCACCATAAATGGTGTTACTTATTACCCGGAGCTTACTGTGGATCAAGCTGGTGTTTCCATCTTCACAACTCAGTGGCCTCTTGCTGGTATAACAAACATAACATTGAATCCTGTTGCTGGCTCAATAATTGGTCCTGTGATAAATGCAGGAGAGGTTTTTGAACTTCTGCCTCTTGGAGGAAGAACTCTCACACGAGACAGTTAGTCTTCTAAATCTTCATGGTTTTTCTCATATTCGTGCAGCCACTGTTTGGATTAGTCCGTAGGAAATAAGATTACTTTATCGGGATGATCAAAGTATAGGATGATGACCATGATTTTTACATCTTCAAAATGCATTAGCTTGAAATTCAACGTGGATGGTAGTCTTATTAGCGGTTATTTTCTTTCTGCAGTTACTTACATGGAAATGATAAAGGCAAGTTTCCAGAACCCTCCCGCTGATTGGAATGGAGATCCATGTTTACCTCGTCAGTACCCTTGGACGGGAGTTACCTGCTCAGAAGGGCCACGAGTGCGCATTACTGCCTTGTAAGTTACAAAATGTCGTACATTGAGAAAGCAAAATCATCATCTCGTGCTTCGCTCGCCTAACTTTACATTTTCTTGTTAACAGAAATCTTACGAACGTGGGCATTTCTGGATCTATTTCACCTGGCATAGCCAATTTAACAGCACTGTCAGACATGTAAGAATATGATACGTCAAATGCTAAGACTAAGAAAGCAAATCGAGGAAACTGAACTTTATCTAAATGTTGACAGATGGCTCGGAAACAACAATTTGACGGGACCTATACCTGATGTTTCTACGCTGAAGTTATTGAAAACTTTGTGAGTCAATATTTTGACCTGTCCTCTTCTGTTGATCTGTTTCTAATCAAGAACTTGCGTCAGCAATTTATTGTTTTAACACTTAAAGGACCTTGGACACAGTTTCTAGTGGGTTTTCTCTTTTTCTCCTTCTCATATATGCAGCATATCATTTCAGGCATCTGGAAGACAATAATCTCAGTGGAAATATCCCCCCATTGCTCGGTAACCTTGCAAATTTGAGCGAAATGTAAGTTCTACACTTGTTCCTTTGAGCACATTTTCTTGATCCCAGCTGGTTTTATCTGTTACGTTGCTCGAGTTTGATGAAAACATTGAATTGTCTGAACTCGATTTAATGTGAAAACGCGTTTGATTCTCACCCGTTAGCTAATTCTTACGGTATACTATGTTGCAGTTACTTGCAAAACAACAATCTGACAGGAAGCGTACCAAGCAACCTTGTCGGTAAACCGGGGATGGACTTAAGGTATAAATGAAGAACTGATTTACTGATTGCATACTTCTTACTCCCGTCGTTCCACATGTTTTCTTGTATGTGTATCTGATAAGTTCTGTTTCATTTTCCTTTCGCAGGTTCTCCGGAAACCCATTTTTGACACCACCACCTTCATGATCCCAACCATATGCATCTCCTTATATTTCGCCTACTGTTAATACGAGATTTTGACTCATCAAATTGGGTGTATAGAAATGGCCATAGTTAGGCTTCTTCCTCTCATCAAGAACCAATATTTGTTCATTCATTTGGTTTGTACATGAAATGCATAGACGCAAAACAATGCTGTCTATCCTTTTGTTCTCTCTTTTGACACCATCGTGTCCTATATCGATGAATATCAAGATCACACCTCGGATTTCACCTTAGTTCTTTCTGTTCTATCTCAAATTTGTCCAATTTCCGTTCTCTGTGTAACTATGTTCTGTTTCCAATTTCTGCTCTACATGCCAATTAAAGGAAAATGGTTTGTGTTATGTTGATGTTGGAACATATGATTAATAACTAAGTTACCGCTAAATATATTAGGTCATGTTCTGTAATAGAAGCGCTGTGATTCTAATATGGTATCAAGGACCAAAGTTAGTCCAGTAGACGTGTATTCCCAATGCTTAGCCAGTGATCCTGCCCATGTTTGCACGATAAAAGGAGGTGTCGTGTCCAGGTACCACATAAGTGGATGAGCGATAAACAATTCTAGGCATGTGAAAGGGCGTGTTAAGACCGGGCTTGTGAAAGGGCGTGTTAAGACTCCCAAATTGATGGATGACTAAATTATAACTCAATATCAGTGAGGATTGGATAAAACTAAGTCAGCATCTATGATAAATGAAAATTCAGATGCCCATCAAGTGAACCTTAATCTACACAAGAAACATGAGAAACCAAGCGAGAGACAGCAAAACAAATCTGAACAAAGAAACCAAACAGTTCTGAACATTTTCTACAAGTCTCCAAGAGAAAATCCATCTGACTAATCAAGCCTTCACCTATCTAATCTCCCTTTCCTCAAGGAAAACAAAGGAGGAAGTCCACTACTTCTCCCCTGAGTGCAAATAGGCACATTAACCACATGCCTAATCCTCATACTTGCTGATCTTGTCCTCTCCAACCCTTTCTTGATCCTCTTCACATGCTTATTCTCCCGCTCTTTTCCTCCTTCATCGGCACTCGAACTCGAGGAAGATGGCGATATGGACAGCGAAGAAACGCTCCGTTGCTTCTTCAACCTCAGCAGCTCCTTCCACAGGACCGTGCACGTTGGAGGCCTCGGGGATGGATCATCGTCGAGAAACCAGCTCATTCTTGGCTCCGAATCCTCCTTACGCGATCCAACGTTGCTGTTGTTGTGAGCATTGTTGTTGTTCTTCCCTTCCTCGGCGCCTTCTGTCTTGAGGCTGATCTTGCTGAGCTTCTCAGCATGGTGAGTCTGCCAAAATGGGAGCAATTTCCCTTCGAAAAACAGCTCATCCGCTGTGATCATGGCTTCTGGAGGATTGCTTAAGTTGTTGTTCGACAGAAACTCGAATTCTTTCCCTTTGATCACTTTCTCCTCGTGAATTGGGTTTGGATGGATGGTTATGAAGTTGCTTTCATCAAGAAAATCAGCTGAGAAGGAGATTCTAGGGCTTGAAACGTGAATGGTTTCCAAAGATCCCATTTTTTGAAGGGAAAACTGTAAATTTGTGGATTGAATGAGAGATTTGCTGTGATTTATAGAGGGGGGATTAATGGGAGGTGGTTGAAACAGTGCGAATATTAAAAGAGAGCGGTCTGGTGAAACTGGAACAGTGTGGCTATGGCTGTGTTTAGAATATTTACAGCAGCACATGGAAACACCTTGGGAACTAAAAGACAAGTTTTATACTTTGATTTCTTCTGCAATGGCTCAGTGCTTTTTCATGGATCTTTCTTCTCATGCAGGTTACAGAGAATAAATGACAAAAAGATTATACACAGCAGCTCCCAATTGCCATGCATTCTTGATTTTTTTTATTGAGTGGAAATTATTTCCGGTCTTCACCAATTCTTCATGTTATGTAATTGACCAAATTATTGTTAGAGTGGAGAACTAAGTTATAACTCAATATATAACTGGTGTCCTGTTTTTAGGGAGATTTGGGTCCGCTGAGGACGTTTCCCCGCGCTACAATTTGGGTGGTGGGCTTCCCGATTCTAAAACTGGACTGTTATTGTTTCGTTCGTCGTTGCTAGGGATATGCTTGTTTGTTTCTTTTCCACAGATTATTTATGCATATTGTTTGGCCCATGACCCTTTTATGATCACGTTAATTTGAGCGATGAATAACATTCACGTTTGCACGATGAGTAATACCTCTTTCTGTTCATATTTGCGCGATGAATGATTTCAATGTACGTTGGCCCGGTGAATAATATCAATTTCTATTCGTGTTTGTGTGAGAGACCGTGTTAGAGTCTCACACTGATAGACAGCTAAGTTGTAACTCGATAAATAAAGGCATAGATCACCTCTATGTAGAATCAACTGATTTTAGCATCAACTGGTATTATAATAGAAATTCGCTACTCTTATAATTATACATTATAGTATATGTTTAAAATGTACTTGATCTATGGAACTATTGAGTTCAAAGCTCGTAATTAGCTAAAGGAGGTGGAACAAATTGAATTCAAATACCGCACACGCGATTATATACATTAGTCTACGAGACCAAACGCATACTTTGAAAGTACACATCTAAAATTGAAAGTAACATATGTATAAACACATTATATTTACTTTTTTTTATTAACACATTATATTTTCTTTAGGGGATTAAAAAAGGATGTTATTGGGCTGAATAATGCAAACTGGTTACAAGTGCAATGAAGCAAATATTTGGATTACTCACTAAGGCCATGTTATGTAGAGCCTATATGAACCGAAATGATCTGATTTGAATTGAAATGAACTGAACTGAACTAAAAGAAATGTGTTGAGAAATAGTAATAGTATGACTAAATAAAGATAAAATTTGTCAAATTAAATTTTTACTGAATTGAATAAAATTGTACTGAAATGCAGATAAGCTCAAGAGAACAGACCCTAATTAATGGTGCTTAATTAGTCAAAGAAAGGGTAATGTCTAGGGTGTTTGACCATGCTTTGAGAGATCATAAAAACATGGCCTACCCCTAAGCATGTGGTCACATGAGTCTAATTAGATTCCATGTGACAATTTCATTCCTTCTAACCCTAATCAAACACATCTAATAATCTACTTAATGATCATCCTAATCTCCATAATTATGTACAGCGTCTTTCTTGGCAACTCTGCCCCTGTGAGGACTTTAATGTCACTGCATGGTTTCTAGTGTAATTTTGCAGGCATGGGGATGGGCTTTTTGGTCATTTCAAAGCATTGGCAAGTGGTTCATATGATAAACCGATCTCTTGAAATGGTTGCATTGAGATTTGAAGGGCTGTTAATTATTCAAAACAGCTAATCAGATTGGTTAGATAGGATAGCACATTTGGTTTTGGTGGTAGATTGTGTTAAAGAATGCACCTTTGATTTCTAACAGTGGTGATTTTGATGGATAATTTTTCGTAGGAACCACTTGCATTTATAATGAAAATGTTTTAACTTTTGAGTCTGTTTCTTGAAAGACGATTTTCTCATAATTATGAAAATCTCAAGGTTTAAACTATAAATTAGAAGAAATGAAAATAAAATTGGGTTGCATTAATCGGGTCATAAACTTATAATTAATGCACGTGGCATAATTAATTTTTAATATTGCAACTAAAACTTTTTACCTTTTATTATTCTAATTAAACATCATCTTTCCATAAATTTATGGGAAAACGGTCTTTCCCAAAACTTTACTTTAACTTTTATGGATCATTTTTAGATATTATAAAAATGATACTTCCTCCGTTTCACTAAAACTTGCTTATTTACTTTTTCAAAGTCAAAATTTGTAAACTTAGACACTAAATTTCATCTTAATATACTCCCTCTGTTTCTTTAACAATGACACACTTTCCTTTTTGGGTTGTTTCTTTTATGTTGGCACACTTTCCATTTTTGGCAAGATTACTTCAATTTCATCCACTCATTCTACTTTTTATATTATACATTCAATTTCATCCACTCATTTTCTTCTCCTAAATTCAAGCACCTAAAAGTAGTGTGTCATTATTAAAGAAACGGAGGGAGTAGTCAAATATTTTTCTCGAACAACATGTTAAAAATAAAAATGTAAATTCAGTTGGGACAGTGGAAATACATTCTTCTTTCAATTTTTAATTTTTTTCACACTTTCATAGTTTTGAAATCGCATTTTAATAATGATGTTCTTTCATTTTTCAAATTAAAATTTCTTCAATTTTATTAATGTATAATTTTAAAATTTTCAACTCTATTTCCCCCCCTCATTCTATGCATAAATTTATGCATAAAATTAAAGAATGACACTGTTAAAAATTGGAGGAATGTATATTTATCATCAATCAATCTCTCCCTCAGACTAGAGGCGGAACTAGAAGGGGGTTGGAGGGGGTTCAAGCTCCGCCAAGAAAAAAAAATGGAATATTCAGAAATTCGGGTAGTAAAAATATTAAAAATATATATTAGTCCCCTCTGATGATAAAAAAAATTAAGATTTTTTTTTACTGATAGATCAACATCTACCATACATGTATTCCGACTCCTCCCCTGCCTCGGACCCTCTATACTGAGTTGTTGCTTTCACTGTATTCCGACTCCTCCCCTGCCTCGGACCCTCTATACTGAGTTGCTTTCACGGGTGAATAAGTAGACGAGTTTAGTCTTCCCCGTGAAAAAGACTCGTACCTACAAATTTTGTACTGCGTAGTTTGCGTGCAAGATTAGGGTTTCCAATTAGCATTACTCCACAAGTGTCCAAACAATTCATTATTCTTGTAATTATAAATTCATTCGAATTAGGTTAGTTGAAAATAATTTGGGGGTCAAATCTTCTACAGCAAAAACTTGGATCGAGGGTTCAAACAAGGTAAGTACTACTACTAACTTTTAATTGACAGTAAGTAACGTTTTGTTCTTGGCTCGAGAAGATAATGTTGCGTTTTTTGCAACCTTGTTTCATGGCTTTGGCTAGTCTCCTGGGATGTGTTCATGCTTGGAGCTTACAAAAAAGTTCTGCAACAATATGTGGTGAAGTAATTGGGGCATTTGGTGTGCAAGAAACGCAAGGACAATAGACCTGGTGCCGGTTTCACTTGAAAGAAATGTGGAAACGATTAAGGTTCTTAAAACAACATTAACTGAGGTAATGAAATGACATACAAGCCATCTAGATCCCGACACAACAATGGCACAAGCCCATGAGAAGGCGAAGAACCTGGAGGGTCCATACGAAGATACTGACTAAATAGGAGATATTTGCTCAATTTGGTAGAGCTGTGCTTATAAGTAAAGTCAGTGGCAGATAAGAGATGTTTTCAAACTTCTTGGTTTGACAAGTATAATTGGCTAGAATATAGTATTTCAAAGGATGCGGCATTTTGCTTTTGGTGTTATCTTTTCAAGGTATCGGGTGGTCGAGGTGAAGATGAGACATTCACTAAGTTGGGGATGATCAAATGGAAAAAAGCTATTGAAATATTTAATACACATGTTGGTGGGGTGGGCAGTGCTCACAATGATGCTATGGTACAAGTTCAGTCTTTTCAAAATCAAAGACAAAGTGTACAACACTTGGTACTAGCACATTCAAGTGAGTCAGAGGTTGCTTATCGTTCCCGCCTAACTGCAGCTCTAGATGTGACAAGGTATCTTTTGAAGCAAGGTTTGGCTTTTCGTGGTCATGATGAGTCATGTGATTCTCTAAATAAGGGCAATTATCTTGCGCTACTCGGGTGGTATACTCGGCGAAACAAGGATATTGCTAATACAATGAATGAGAATGCTCCTGCAAATAGTCAAATGACATCTCCAAAAATTCAAAAGGAACTTACAAGTGCTTGTGCTAATGAGGTCAAAAAAAGTCATTCTTGGTGATATTGGGGATAGCGTGTTTGCTCTCATGATAGATGAGTCTCGATAAGTGTCTATAAAGGAGCAAACGGGAGTTGTCTTGAGATATGTGAATGATCAAGGTGATATTATTGAGCGATTTCTTGTTGTGGTTCATGTGCCTAACACTTCCACTATTTCTTTGAAAATGCTATTGATTTTTTGTTTGCAAAGCACAATTTGTCTATATCCAAATTGAGATGCCACGGATATGATGGAGCTTCCAATATGTGAGGTGAGTATAATGGATTGAAAGCTCTCTTGTTGAGAGAGAATTCGGCTGCAAGGTATGTCCACTGGTCTGCTCATTAACTTTAATTGGTCGTTGTTTTTTTGCTAAGAGTAATGGATATGTGAGTGAATTTTTCAGTAATCTTGGTATGATTGTGAATTTCACTGGGGTTTCATGTAAAAGAAAAGAGCTCACTATGCAGTTTGAGCATGATAGACTCTTGGAATGTTAAGAAATGGGAAAGATCGTTACTGGCAAGGGGAAAAATCAAGAAACTACTTTGAAGAGGCCAGGGCATACTCGTTGGGGATCACATTACATTATTATTGTTCGTTTGATGAATATGTGGCCTTCGATTATACAAGTGCTAGAAAATGTCCATGAAGATGGTGAATGTGTTGATGGTAGTGGTCTAGCTTCAAGTTTGATTTAAAATGGAGAGTTTTGAATTTGTATTTGGGATGTACTTGATGAAACACTTGCTAGGTATTACAAATCAACTTTCTCTTGCTTTGCAACAAAAGGATCCAAACATATTGGTAGCCGTGAGCCTAGTTCAAACAATGAAGGAAGAGTTGCAACAATTTAGAAATGAAAGGTGGCAGAAATGGTTAGATCAAGTGAGCAATATTTGTAACAAATATGCTATATCGGTGCCAAATATGGAAGAAAATAGGGTAATTCGAGGTTGCAGCAAGTGAAATGAGCTAATGGTCACCAATCTCCATCACTTTCGTGCCGATATTTATATTGCAGTAGGTTTTTCATTATTTTTTAAAAATTTATACTTTACTCTTTAGTTAACTTTTCTTTAAATATTTCTGAACTTTGTAAGTATGTTAAAATTAGGTACTTGATACGATGACTTGAGAGATGAATCAACGCTTTCCATAATCAAGTTCAGAGTTGCTTAAATGTATTGTGTGTCTTGATCCCAGGGATTCTTTTTCTAAATTCGACATTGGTATGTTGCTCAAACTTGCAAGTTTTTATCCAAGTGACTTCTCAGTTACTGACCTTGGATTACTAGAGCATGAACTTCAAGTTTACATTAATAATGTACTAGTCGATGAAGGATTTTTAGCGATTGAGAACTTGGGATATCTTGCTAAGAAAATGGTTAAAACAGGTAGAGATTCGATCTTCCCATTGACATACCGTTTGATTGAGCTAGCATTGGTACTACCTGTTGCAACTGCTTCTGTTGAAAGGGTTTTCTCTGCAATGAAAAATATCAAGACTGATTTACGCAACAAAATGGGAGATGAATGGTTGAATGA
>JAULKK010000003.1:4463351-4479825 GCA_032355705.1 Rubia peregrina
AAATCTCGCATAGCTTGGATTGTAAGTACTATAGTATAGTTGGAAATAATTTTAAGCTGGAAGTGTGCGTTTTTCAATGTTGTTTCCTTTCCTCATTTGTTCCTATTCCTAAATAGTATTCAAAATTGTGTGCTTTGTTGAATTTGTATTTTTGTATGTTTACTAGAATAAACAATTGAAGTCTGCAGCACCAAGGCTTACAGAGCAACAAATCTTAGCTGAGCACAAGAAAAAAGAGAGAGAAGCTGCAAAACAAGGAAAAAGGCCGTATTATCTGAAACAATGTATGTCTCTCCCTCTGTCTTTGTACCCGCTTGTTAATTTGTTTTTTTCTATATTTGAATTTTCAGCATAGCTTGTTAATTTGTGTTTTTCTATATTTAAATTTTCAGCATACCATGTAGCTTGTCGAGTCCAACTATATGAATTGATTTCTGCAAACAGGAACTTGACTTCTTCATTGTGGCTCATATGATGACAGTTCTTAATAGATGTTATATGATTCAATATAGGCTTGCATTCATAAAGTGCTGTTGTTAGCCCTGTATCACTTTCATGAGATTAGAGTTCTAGTTGAACCTTCCCCGTAGCAAATTGTCTTGTGGCCCTGAAATATACCCTAATTTCTCTATGCTCACCTGAGGTGAACATTGTTGAAAGTTGCTTGTTTGATTCATTGTGAATAGAAGTAAATTATCTGTGGTTGGTATGCTTATGATTTTTCTTTATAGCTGAAATCCGGAAGCAAAAGCTTGTTGAGAAATACAATGAATTGAAGGTAAGCATCCCGTCCCATAGTTCTCTATATGAAATTAGTCGAGCGTTTTTGAGTCGCACATTCTTAAACCATATCTTGTGCTTCTACAGTCATCTGGCAAGCTCGGGTCATATATCGATAAAAAGAGAAAGAAGAATGCCTCTAAAGACCACAGATTTATTCCATATCGCCGTTCCAATCAAGGTGACGAATGATGCAGAAGTTCCCAGCGCTATGTTTCTTATGCCGTATCAGTAGTAGCACATCAGCATCTGATCTATAAGAGGCTTGTTCTGATGTGCAAGGCGGAATTTTCAATTTGGCCTTCAGAAGGATAGGTATGGTAGATTATGAACGATTTTTTTACATGTTTACCACCGTCTGATAGTTATGCTGTATTGCTTCTGCTAAAAAGTTGTGTATTTAATAATGCACTTTTGTTGATGGCAAGCATAATTATAATTTCCTTGATCAATTATTACAAATACTTGAGTGAGACGGTCTCACTCATTCTTATTGTGAGACGGAGGGTCTAAGTACAATTATATTAAGATGAGTAATGACATGGGGTGCATTATGTAATTTTTAAAACTTTACTCCTTACTTTGTCTCACCATAACTTATGGTGATACGGTCTCATATATGTCTTTCTCATCCATTATTTCTAATGTTGTTGGCTTGTTCGATGAAGAAATCTCTTGTACAAACACTTCTACAAATTAACCTTCTCCCTCCCTTGGGTTAAATTTGACACATTTCAATTATATTTTTATGTATTTTTCTAAAATTGAATCGTTCTCATTCATTTATTAATAATTTTATTATACAACTCAAATCTCTTTGCATAATTTAATTATGCTGAAAAATACAGACGATTTCGGTTATAAGAATGGATATACGAAAATTGTTGGAAGAAAATACGGGTGCAATGGAAGAAGGATCAAATCAAATCTCTTTTAAATACTTGGTGTAGAATGACAATGTCTAACTAACAAGTAGAAATAAATGCATCAAGAATACAACACAATTTTAGTGTGAAAAACCTTCTCAAACAAGGAGTAAAAATTACGGGGCTCGTAAGTCTCTTAAACTCTTCCACTATAATTAACAACAATGAGAACACGAGTTTTCCTAGCACTATTTAGAGGAGTACAAGATTTCATCAAGATATCAACACCTATCTTGATAAATAACAAGCACAAGAGAAATCTAATCATGGTAGAAACCAAACTATAACACCAACTTCTGCTGCACGGTTTTTCCCACACCGAATACCGACCTAGAAAGCTCAAATCTCCACCGTAGAATGTGCACCTAAGGCTCATAAGCAACGTATCCAGAAATCAAAGCGAGCCAATGGTTGAAACTCGGGAATGAACTAGAATACCACGGCTGGTCTGCAGCTTTAAATCCTATGCAGTTTTTTCTTTTCCCTCTTCTCTTTTGCTATTTTTCTCTCTAACCTTCTTTTGTCTAAAGAAGTGTTAAGTACCCCTTGGTCAAGTATTAATTGGGTCAAAAGTAATTGGCCCAATTACACATTCGTGTCCATACACAAATATTCTTCAATTAGGAGTCCAAACCTTCCAAAAAAAGGAAAGAATGTATGTGTGATTTTTATTTTTACCCATCAATAAAATAATATGTACAGTAATAATTGAAACAACTGTTGTGGCAAATGGCACCGATCAGTAGTTCTTTTTTTAATAATAAAAAAATCGATGACGTCTGAGAAAGACTTTCCAAATTCAATACAACTAAAGGAGTACTAAATAATAATTTAAAGCCAGAAATTAGAAAGGGCCGAATAAAACATCAATTTCCGTTACTAAATTCAAGTCTCAATAAAGGCAGCCTGTCCTTATTTTGAATATTATAATTTTTATAAAATTGAAATATTATATTTAAAAGTTAAAACTAGTAATAGCGTGTATCTAAATATAAAATATATTTTAAAAATTTTAAATATAAACTCCGTATGTTTCAATTTAAACTGCATACTTTGACTTTTGACAGTTAACTCAAAAAATATTTGACCATTAATATTTTTAACTATGTACAATTAAAAAACTAGTATTCTGAAAATACACATTATGATGAATCTAACACTATGTCACACGATAATATCATTACTTATATATCAATAAAATTTTATAGTTTAAATTAATCCATTTTGATCAAATGAATAGTACAAGTGCATCTTAAGAGGAAGGGTATAATTTAACAAATTAAGTGCAGAGTACAAAATACGTGAACTGTACTATTCAGAATTATCATATTTGCGTTACATTCAATTTGTTTCGCCCCCCAGCCGACGGAGGCGGGTCCAGCTTCTTACACCGGCTGCATCCAAACGGGTCGGCCCTACTACCGGCAATAGCCGGTCACCTCCTTCCCCTTCCCGCGCCATTTACATAAACCTCTGTCTCTCTCACACACAGTCACACACCGCCATGGAGTTCAACCAGTAGAGTAGTAGTTTAAAAATCAGTAAGACTTAGTCACGAAGGTTTACATAATCTTACTTCTGACTTTCTAGGTAAACCATTAATTTTTGGGTTAAATACATTTATAACTCTGACATTTGATTGAAAGTGTCAATATAACCCTTCAATCTTAGAAAGTGCTAATTTAACCGTAACTAATTAGGGTATGTGTCAATCTAACCATATCTTTCAAAACAATTGTGCCGATATAGCCTAACTCCCTAATTCCGGCATTGACAATGACATTCCGACAATGACTAGAAATTGAAATGACCAAAATACCCTTAACTAATATGCCCAAAAACTAATATCCACAACACCCCTAATTCTTCTTCTTCTCTGTTCAGCCTGAACTGCCTCCTCGTCCGCCACCGCCACACCTCCGCCACCCACCACATCACCACCTTCGCCACCCACCATCTCCTCCACCACATCACCAACTAGGGTTTTCAAAATACAACTAAAACAAAACCACAAGAAGATAGCCTCTCGGCAGAAACAATGATTACAACGAAAATAAAGCAATCAGAATATAACAATAACCATAGTTATGGAATGCAATTGAAGGCCATCTCTATGTGTACAGTGCTTTCCACACACAGTTCTTGCCAAAACCTTGAGCAGCTGCCCAATGAACACTCATCTGAAACCGTGACGGAGGGGAAGAAGCGAGTGGGAGGAGGGAAGAAGTTGGTGGCGGAGGGGAAGAAACCAATGTCTCACCCAATGGCGAAGGAATTCACATTACGCCGATGTCTCACCCGACGGTGAACTTCCTGGCTTTCCCCCGCCGCCGCTACCTTCTCCCCACCCGTTACTAGGGTTTTGCCCAAAAGCAAAAATAGCCTAGAAGCACCATCGTCTTCTTTCCTTCGATCGCTTTCCCCCTGCCTCCTCATCCCTCCGTCGCCGCTCGTCTTCCCCCCACCCATCCCTAGGGTTTTCGCTCCGCCTCGCTCAGCCTACGCCGCCCACTGAGTCTCACCAGTCACCACCTTATTAATGGAGAAGAGAAAATTGGGAGAAAGAAAGAAAGGTGAGAACAAGGAAACCAAGAAAACCAAGGACAGTGGAATCAGATGATAAAAAAAGGGGAAGAAATGAAAAATGGAGGGCAATTCTGTATTTCTATTTTTTTATTTTATTTTTTCAACAAGGGCAAAATAAATTTTTTTACAAAATTCGCCCATCTGAATGTTGACTAAAAAGTCAAAGAGTTAAAGGTTACATTAGCACTTTCTGAAATTGCAAGGTTATATTGACACTTTCACCCAAAAGACAGGGTCATTTTAACACTTTACTCTATATTTAACTATACATAAGGGTACCTTTTTTGCCCATATTTTCCATGCTGCATTGTTTTAACTATTTTTTTACTTCATTTCTTCCACTCCACTGTTTTTACTGCTTTAATAGTATTTTTTAAAAAACTTAACCATGTCCTAATCAGCATTCATTATTTTTTGTTCTATAATTAATTTACGAGGAACTGTTCATAGTTAAAACCAAGCCGGGATGTAATAAATTAGGCCCAACTCTTTGTATGGAAATCACTAGTAATTGGCAAAATCAATACGCACACGAATTCAGTTATCACACACCGTCACACACATGAGCGTCTATCGACACCATTTTTTCCGACGCCATGACTCTGTAGCTCAACGCCATTAATCTAAGATCTGATGGGCGATGACATCAATCTGAGGTCCGACGATTAAAATTGATGTCATTTTTTTCCGACGCCATGACTCTGCAACTCTGACGCTATTAATTCGATGTTCGACGGGCGACGACATCAATCTGAGGTCTGACGATTAAAATCAATGCCATATTTTCCGACGCCATGACTCCGTAGCTTCGATGACATGAATCTGAGGTCCAACGGGAACGACACTAATCGGAGGTCTGACAGTTAAACTATCATTCCTGAATGTTACTTTGTAGTCTCGGTTGTTTTGATCATACAAAGCTTCTTTTGCTTTGATTTTTCTTCTACTTAAGGTTAGATTCACTCTCAATTTTGTTTCACATACCCTTTCCCACATACATCCCATTCTTAGAGATGACTAACTTGTTAGACACGAGCTTGATCATAAACCTGTTCTTGGAGAGGAGAGTGCCCGAGATCATATTCTTGCTAATGTCTGGCACATGCAGGACATTGTTGAATGTCAACCCCTTTTAGGAAGTCATCTTCCGCATGAACTTCCCTTAACCTTTAATCGTTGAAGTGACAGGGTTGCTCGTGAATATTTTATCTTTAGTCTTGCTCTTTTGATATGTTGTGAACATACCCTTATCTGAGCAGATGTGTCTGGTGGCACCTGTACCATACCACCACTGCTTTGGATTGCTCCCAACCATGCTTACTATAGTCATCACAACACACAAATCTGAATCCGAAAGCTGACCTTCAATTAGGCTGGCTACATCCTTTCCCTTCCTTACACTTGTGGCATTTCACGCTGAACTTCTTGGTAGGTTGCTTCTTAATATTGCTCGAGTTTTTGGGTTGAAACTTTATTTTCTTCCCCTTATGCTCTGCCAGATTTACTTTCTGCTCAAACTCCATCATCATTTCGGTTAGTTGACTCAATTCAAAGCTTGACAATCAAGTCATCCACTTTCATTGCCTTATGTTTGTGCAACAAATAGTGCTTGAAGTTCTCCCTCTTTGGAGGAATCATCTCAATGAAGGCACCTACTTGAAAGATTTCTCAAATGTTCATGCCTTCAGCTATGATCTTATGGGTGATAAGTTACAACTCTTCAACTTGCTCCGTGATCGGCCTGATTCTACCATTTTGCAGTTCAAAAACCTTGACACTGCATGCTTCTTTGTGCCCACATCTTCAGACTTATATTTCTTGGGCAAGGCCAGCCACACATATTTACTCATTTTTCAGTATTGCACACATTGTACAACGAGTCAATCATTCATGCTGTCATGTAGCCCTTGCTCATATAGTCCCCTTGAATCCAATTGTCAAAGTTTGCATGGGCATCCACATCAGTGTTATCCGGAGAGATGACATATTTGTACTTCTCGAGGTACTTGTCCAAATTCAGCGTGGCCAAGAAGAAGTACATCTTTTGACTCCACGTCTTGAATCCCATTTCATCAAAATCGTCGGGCAAAAATTGATATACCTAATTTGATGAACATATTTCCACATCGTAGGTCTAACAAGCTTGGGCTAAACTACCAGGGGTTGGCCCACTGGAAAATCCATTGGTGGTAGACCACTCCCAAACCGAATTTGGGGAGTTGTCGCACCAAAGTTTCCAGTATTGACATCTTCATTTGCCATTTTTCACAAATCTAATTTTCAAACAATTAAAAAATTATTAATGGATTTAAAATACATTTAATACACTTTTATAGAATTTCCTAAAAATTCCCAGAATATGCTTGTGGAGGGAAACAATGTCTCCTTAAAATCGCCAGCCTCTTTAGACAAATTTTTTGTTGGTCATTCAATAAAACTTACTTTTAAATATTATTCATTTTTTTCATTTATGAAATTCAAATATTCAATTTCAAATGTTCAAATATCAATTTCCAATTTTCAAGATTTGAAATTTCAGTAATCTAGCAATAATTAATTGTAATTATTGTCCTTAATTCAAAACCGTTGCAAAATTCAAAATTAATTTGAATTTTAACTATTAAATTTCAATTTTGGCATTTGCAATTAATTAGAACGTTATGAATTAATCTAAATTATTACTTCCTTAATTAGAAGAGTTCATCTCTTGAAAGACGGCATTTCCATAAGTCATGGAAATACCAAGGTTTAAAATGTAAATTAGAAGAAATGGAGATAAAAAATTTGGGTTGCATGAATCGAGTTATAAACTTTATAACTATTACATGTTGCATAATAAATTTTTAATATTTCAACTAAGATCTTTTACCTTTTATTATTCTAATTAAACCCCATCTTTCCATAAACTTATGGAAAACGGTCTTTTCCAAGATTTTATCTAATTAGAATCGTAATTAATTGATTTTATTTGGAAAAAAATGACCAAATTCATTGTCATTAATGTGAGAGAATGTTTTGAAATTAATTAGAATTAAGAATTAATTCATTATTTTACTATCCCTGTTTGAAGTAATTAGAAATAAACAAATCTTCCAAAATCCCAATTTTATTATTGTCACTAGAAATTGGTAGTATTAAGGAATATGAATATTAGATTAGAATATGAATATTCTTGTACTTGTAATTAGATTAGAATTCGTTTTCTAGTCTGATTTAGTTCTTCTGTACTAGTATATAATGTACCCCAGAACATGAATACAAACACATATATATTCTTCAAATGTCGACTCCGGTGACGACGGCGATCAATCGCATGTCTCGTGTTATTATATTCTGCAATCATAGGAACGGTTAATGCATCTGTGCTCACGAATTATTTGATTGATGAATCAACTGGTTTGTGTCACTTGAAGATAGCTGCAAACAGAGCAGACTTGATGCATATTGTTGCTTGTGGTGATTAGAGTCATACTGAAATTGTATCCAAATATCTAATTAGGAAGTTTAAAGTGGGACGGAGGGAGCATATATTACCTATATGGGTCACATATGGGTAATATGGGTTGAAATTCATGGGTTTGCCCATTTTAATCGATAATTTTCAACTTGCGGGTTAAGCGGGTTTTAATTCGACCCATTTTGACCCGTTATAAAATGGGTCGAAATGATCATAACCCTATTTTTTAATTACCCATATTACACAACTCATATTTGACCCATCCGCTCATTTGCCGCTCCTACTCGGTTGACCCCATTTTAATTTTCAAAAAATTACAAGTGAAAGCGGAAAATATTTTCTCAGGCTCATCACTTTTGCAGTTTCCCCAAGCCTTTGAAATTGCTGCCTTTGATATTTCACCGATTCCCGACGCCGAACACATAATCTCAACACGAAACCCTAATCTCAATCACTGGATAATCTCTCGGAGAACTGTTCGATCCGCGCTTCTTTTCGCAATCAGGTGAGCTTATTGATCCTAATCTGAATCTTCTGTTATTTTTCTTCTTTTTCTTGAATCTTGGAGTAGATTCTGCTGTTTTGGATTCTGTGCCTTTTTATTGCGATTTGATTGCTCCGATTTCAAGTATTTAGCTCCGATTAGTCGGAGAATCTATATTTGTGTCCGTCAACTTTTGAATTTGCTGCATTTTTCTAATTTTTTGAGTTGGTTGGTTGATTGATTGCTGATGATTAGGTTGGATATTGGGTTTAGATTGATTTATATGAAGAAAATTTAGCTAGTAATAGTTAGATAGTAGATTACAATTGTGATGCACAATTTTTACGTAAATGTAACCTAATTGGTGAAATTGAGCAGGAGCAATGAGTCTGGCACATACTTATCAGTATGGAGAAGGCGGTGGTCCGTTTCGAGTCCGAGGCGGTGACTCTATGTCTTACTGGAACAGGAACTATGATACTTCGAAGAGCAGTGCATTTGCTGGCAATCACGGCAGTCAGTATAGTGGTAGCTTCAATCAGATGAGGAATTACGGGAACCCTCTGGAGTATTCTGGATATGGTGGAGAGTACAACAGCAGTTATGGCAGTTATAATGATTATTATGTGAAGCCGGATGGTGTTCCGTCTGTTCAGAAGAAGAGGAAACTTGCTAATTCGAATGGGGATGGCGCTGGGAGGGCCTATCAGAAGCCTTTCGCCTATGATAAAATACCTTATCAAAACTCAAGAATGAATTGGAACCTCCCTTCCAATGATTTTAATGTGTATAATCTTGCGCCTGCAAGATATGATTCATATGACTGTCTTTCTTCCGTTGCTCCTACCGTGTCTGATGCGAAACAGCACTGCTCTTCGTCTCGTAAACGGGGCCGGTCGTTGTTTGAGGACAGTGATGATGAAGTTTTGTTTTTTTCCAGAGATCAAATTGAGAGGTTTTCTCCATCACGGAAGGATGGTATTGATGCCCTGCACGAAACTCGTCTTCGGTATTCTTATTGTGCCTTCTTACAGAATCTTGGACTTCAGCTCGATCTGTAAGTTTTCTCCTCTTGCTTTCTTCAACCTATGAGAGCACATGCTTTTGAAATAGTATTTTCCATCTTCACATCCTTAAACTATCTGTGCTTAGGCAATCCTTTTAGTTTCATTTGCTTTGTGGTTGCAGGCCGCAAACTACTATTGCCACTGCTATGGTTCTTTGCCACCGCTTCTTTGTTCGAAAATCACATGCTTGCCACGATAGATATGTAAGTGATATATACTAAGTGATATATACTTCGCCGTGTTTTTGATTTTCAGTGTTTTTATTTATCAATTTTTAATTATGTATTTTTCTCTCTTTTGGAGATTTTTTTATTCTTCTGGGGGAAAACGATCCTTACTTTTCTTGTCATCTATTAGTAATCATATTCTTAAAGAAGGTACGGTGCATTTATAAGATAGGTATTCTTCATAACTAGGCCTTTGTTGCTATATAGAAAATTCCCTGCCTTCATTTTATTTCTTGAACTTGTAAATCATGCATTTGTGTTCCTATTGCTCCTCCTGGAATTGGTTGCTTGATTTTGTTTGTTGTTTAGGATGTAAAATAATAAATGTAAAATCATGCTTCACTGACAATACAGATCATAGCTACCGCTTCAATATTCCTTGCTGCCAAGTCAGAGGAGACTTCTCGTCCACTCTACAATGTTTTGAGAACATCATGTGAAATTCTCGAGAACAAGGATTTTGCAGTTCTCATGCTCGCGCATCCACTAGTAAGTATCTGTCTATCTATCCCAGTTATATACAGTATTTGTTTGAGCTGCATATTTTAAAGTGTCAAATTGCAGCATCTTTTCTTTTGTATCTCATATAGTTTATTTCAATTGCTTTTGAACAGGATTGGTTTGAGAAGTATCGGGAACGAGTTCTTGAGTCAGAGGAAATGATATTGTCAACTTTAAATTTCGAGCTTAACGTGCAGCACCCGTATGACTCACTGACATCCACTCTTGAAAAATTAGGCTTTGCTGAACCATTATTGGTGAATCTGGCTCTCGGCTTGGTCAGCGAAGGGTAAGTAGCAACCTCCCTTGTTTCACTTTTTAATGGGAACCATTGCTCTGAGATAAGATAGTTAACCGCTAAAATGGTTTAGCCTTTGATGCCATGTATTTGTTATATCCATATTCCATAACATTGGTTTAGAGCGCTCATATATGATTTGAGAATAACCCTATTGGTGTTCTTTATGTTTTTGGAAAATTCATGGCTGAGTGAACGTTTGTCACTCTGCTGACAGTTCGAGACTTGCAGTTCACCGATAGAGCCCAGAGGAGTTATTTCTTTTCACACTGATTCTCATCTGGGTTTGCGACCTGCTTGTCTTGTCTGATCTTTTGTGTTCACTTGCTTACTATAAACAGTCATTGCGGTACACAATATTGATATTTTTGGATTGACATATAATTGCAGGGTGTATAGACGGATTAGCGTGCTCGCCTCTTTCATATTCTTACCTGGCGGTTGATATGCTGTGCTCTCAATCTTTGACTGTCCACACTTGTGGATGCTTTTTAATGATGACACCCTTGCATGTCACTGGCTATAAATGATAGCGGCGAATGTTACTGAATCAAATCTACCACTGCCCCTATTCATATTCCATGCTCAAAAATAGTCCTATTTCTAACTTCATATTATGACATGCTATTACTGAGGGTATTAATAAGCCTCCTTGGTTGATACATCTAAAAGGCAATGATGGGAGCACTGTGAATTAAGCCCCCTCATCCTGATACCTGCACTCAAATATTTAATTTCTTAAAATTTTTATGTGACTTCATCCATGACCTTAGATCATCCAGCTCCCTTCATGATGCTCTTGACAATTTAGTGGTCATGAGTTCTATCCTTTATCATCCACCTAATCCACTGCCACTATTCGATAGAAAAATTCTTGTATAATGTTAATGATATCCTTAATTGCTTTAGATCCAATCAAAACCTGTTGTAGGGGTCTCTTTCATCAATTCAAATTTGAACCCACTTCTGCACCACCAATAGCTATTTCTCTCCCTCTCTTAAACTCAGTTAAAGAATAAAAGAAGAATGATCCTGAATTTTGGTATGGATTGCTGCTTTTCTTATATGGCCTGTTCCTTCATTTTGGCTATGTAATTTGACAATGCTGTCCTGTATAATCCTCTAGATATCTAAAGATTGACTGTTACTGCCTTCAGCTGCAAAGAAATCAAGATCGTTGTTATCTATTGACCTGTTAGTGGTCAGAGTGTTTCATGGTGTAAATTATATCTTAAATGCAGCATCCAGCTCTTTATTGCTGCAGATAGCCCAGCGAATTATGGCTTATCTTCATTTGGTGTCAGATTTTGACGACTTACACTAAGCAAGACCCTCCTATTGATTGGATTCTGATTCTTATGGAAAAAGCCCAAGAAGGAATATTTTTTTTAAAAATAAATTCCTGGACTTGATTTCTTAAACTTAGAGCATTAATTTCACCAGCATCCAGAGATCCTTTTTCTTAATCCGGTGACGTGGTACCTAATTTGGATATTTATCTTTTTCTTGCCTATAGCTTTCTGTACTGGCAGAGTATTTGTCTTTTTGTCTGAAGAAGCCTTCTTTTTTTGGAATACCCTGTTGTTTGTGAAGGGGTAGGGATGTGCTCGTGTTGCATATCTGAGTAAAATCTTAACAGTGCTTCTCATGAAACAAGGAGACAATGTCGAGTGTAACATGCTTCATGTTCTTTTGATGGTCGAGGGTGTCATCAGGATAGGTTTGTCTTGTTCCTTGATCAGTATGTGGCATCAATATAAAAGATAAAAGACGTGGTCTCCATTTGATAGTTTTGTCAACAAATGTCTGCTTGGTAGGATTAATTTTCTGCTAGTGCTATCATGGGAGCGTGGAATGTGTTGAAACATTGTGCAGAGCTTTTATTGGTAGTTTTTGGGCAGTATAGCCTCATCATGCATTGCTGGAAAACAGTAGAGGCCTTTGTTTGGAATCCACTGTTATTGTTCCCTAGGGATGTAGTACTTTAGCTGTTTTAGTGCTCTGTTAGGGACTAATCCCCTCAATAAGATGGGCCAAACACTTATTACCTGGAAACTTCTTTTCTTTCACTATGGCCTTGAGAAGGATCAGAAGCCAGGCATACTTCTCTTTTCTATCTAGTTTTGAGGCCTGATTGGGTTTGCGGAATAAGTATCTTAGAACCCTATTCTCCTTCATAGCTGCATCAGGTGTTATATGCAAAGCTCATGTATTGGCAAACCCATATAAAGGAGATTGAGTGATGTGTCTAGGTTTCAACAAAACTGTCGGTGAAATGTTTTATCTTATGGTCAGCAGCATAGAAGTTTCTTTGCATGCGACTTTGAACCTTGATAAAAGAGCGGAAGATATTGGCCTTGCATTGTGAAGAATCATGCTTTCGAGTTGCAAATTGTGTCCTTCCTGTATACCCGATCATTTCATATTTGTATGTGGTCTGGAATTGGTACTGCTGCAGCAGAGGTCTTCATTTTCTGGATAGGTGGATATATCATGTTAGCTATATAGTGGTACAATATCAACATTCTGCAGAAGATTCTTGGCCTTTTTTCAATCTCAGTTGCTGCTAGTTTGGTTGGTAAGCAAAATATGACTAGGTTTGTCTCTTAATTGTCTTCCTACTGATGTACGTGATCATTTGAGAATCCTGAATTAACCGTAATGTTTGCATGTGCTATGTTTTCAAGTCACCCTAGATCTGATTCTTCGTACCATGTCTCACTTCAATGTGGGAAGAAATTGTGGAATGGCAACAAATGGTTTGTTTTTGTATGACCTTTATCGATCTGATCCTTTTTACAATATCTCAAGCTAGGTTTTATTTTGCAGGTTGAGAAGCTCGCTTTGGCTCCAGTTCAAACCCCAACAGATTGCTGCAGGTGCTGCGTATCTCGCTGCTAAGTTCTTGTACATGGATCTTTCCTCATCCCATTCTGTCTGGAAGGAGTTCGAAACGCCTCCACAAGTGCTCAAAGGTATTATAAATGATTTAGGAAAAAAAAACCCTTCTCGATCTTCTCATTGCCTGAGTTCTAACTCGTGTAAACTGATGTTTTTTCCCGATGCAGACATTGAACAGCAGTTGATGGAACTACTATTTGTACAGTGAAGAGGATCGGCAGATGGGTTTTTATCTTAGACTGCCTATCTTTCGCCTTACTGTATAAATAATGAGGTGGAAATGTGTAGCAAAGGGATGAATAAAAGACATGGTTATAATAGTACAAATTGTCATCCCTGTGAAGATTATTGGTTGTTTTGTATACATGGTAGTAGATGATGCTGAGCTTTCTGGAATTTGGAGTTTGAATAGGTAAAATTTTATACATACTCCGGGTTTTTTTTATACAGTCACCCTTTCATTTTTATGATGGTTTTTTTAATATTGGCATCTTTCTCTTTTGAAAAATCCTAGATTGTTTTCATCCATTCATTTTACTTTTCATCCTTCCAATTCAACCTCTACCACTCATTTTATTTTTTGAAAAACTTTGTGCCATTCAGAAGAGAGACAATATTAGAAATCGGAGGGAGTATACTTGTATGATTCCAGGATGAAGACAGAGTCCCTCGGTCTCACAAAAAATGTCTAGTCACTATTTTTGAGTCTGAGTCGGTAATTTAGACTGTAAAATTTCTTTGAGATAAATATTATGTGGAATCCTAGGATATGTACTCCCTCTGTCCCAGTCATATCTGTACACTTTTTGGTTAATTTTTTTCAGGTCATGTTTGACTACCTATAACTTTAGTTATGTATACTAACGGTGTCTTAAATTTTGATATTTGAAAATTGCATGATATAGAGAATCTAACGATATATCACATGAAAATATTGACGCCTATATACTAGTTGAAATTCATAGTCAAATGTGCTTAGAGAAAGTTGACAAAAAATGTGCAGATTTGGCGGGGATAGAAGGAGTATTATATTTAAAGGCGACACTAGCCAAATAGAATACTCATAATAGGTAGACTATCTGTTTTACTCAATAAAGTTGACATTTGAGTTCCTTAATACTTGCCAAATGTTCTCTTTTAGCTACAGCCAAAAAAAACTAGAAAAACTAAGAAATCTCGACGCTTTTTCTCCATTCTAGTCCCAGCTATGAAGCTAATGTACTTTTAAAATCTAAATCATGTATTTTAAATTTAAATACCCATTTGTCCCATTTCAAATTGTACACTTTGACTTGAAAATTGTTTGATCATTTATACTATCTTCGTTTCGTTGGATGTGACAGTATAGTCCTAAGTGCTTAGATTTAGGTGAATGAAATCCGTGGATGAAATTAAATTGAATGTGAAGATGTAAAAATATTTTTAAAGTTTTAAATTTAGTATGTAATTTAACAAATGCATTGTATAAAGTAAAAAATACGTGGGATGTCCATAAGTTTATGGACATGATGCCTATGAGAAGACCCACCCTATATACCAATATTCGTTTTTAATGTAATTAGAGGCCTAAAAATTATCAACAAACTCATGCTTTTGTTGAGATCATTCAATTATATACTTACAACAAACTACATAAAAAGAACCATTTCGCATGGCACACTAGCTCCGTTTACCAACTTCGCAAAAGGTTAGTATCTCATACTCTTTCGAGATCTTGCCAAAGAGAGAGAGAGTATATTTTTGTCTCCTATCTTAAAAATACATTATAATAAAAAAATTAAACTAATTTGTATCGTTTTATCTTGTATCAATCGAAGGGTTCAATGACTTTTTATATATTTAACTTTTCCTTGGCAAAACGCCATTATATGTTTTATCTATATTAATGAAAATTAATTTAATTATGATTCAGTTGTTTTAAATATCACTATAAAACCTTAGTTTATTTCGGTTATTACTTGTTATAAAAGTATTATATTAAGAGAACTTTCTCTGATCTTTCAATTATATTTTTACATACATATACATATACATATTTATTTATTTATTTATTTTAGTGTCAATCAAGATTAATTTTTCAATTGTATTAATGACCAGAATAATTCCATACATATGTACAAAATCTATTTTTACACATAAACATACAATTTAGCAGCAATTAAGATTCATTTCTATATAGATATTAATAATCAGAGCACTTTCATAGAAAAGGTGCAACTCGACTCGACTCTCTCTCTAAGTTTTTCTCTGCCCTCTCTCTTCTCCTAGAAACCAAAACCCTAGTTTGCTTTAGGGGGCCACCGCCGCACCACCACCTTTCTCCGGTGGCCCCCACCACAATCCCACCCTTCCCAGCTCCCCTACACCCATACCCTTCTCCCCCCGGAGATTTAAACTACAGACGCAAATAGTTGTGACAGTGGTTCCGTCGGGGTCGCCGAAGCCGTTGTTGTCGTGGTTGCCGTAGTTCTGCCGTGGTCGGCGTAGGCTTTTCCACCGTGGTTAGGTTTTAGTCGTGGCCAGGTTTCAGCTGTGGCGGTTGCTGGGGTTTTCGCTCGGCGAAAATCTGCAACTCGGCGGACATGGTGGTGACTCTGCAACTCGACGCAAATCCGCTCGGCGACTTTGCAAACACTAGTGGAGACCGTGGCGAAGCTCTGCAACTCGGCACAATCAGCGAGGTGGCCAGATCTGTTTCGTCGGTTGCTGCAACTTGGCCCAACTTAGCGCAATAAAACGCAACGAGGGGCAACTCAGACCGAGTCAGTGCAACTCGGTCTGAGTCCGAGCCGAGTCAGCACCAGGACAGAGGACTCAACTCCACTCGGCCAGATTTTTTGGATTTTCGGAGGCCAACAACTCTTCAGGACTCTATTTTTGGAACCAACATAATCGTGACGACGATATGTATACTCGATTTTAATGATACGATGATGTTATTTTTTATTGATATATCTTGGATGGTGGCGAAAAACATGAGTTTGAAGTCTTGTTACAATCTGGAGACAAAAATTTTGGATGGTAAAACATAGATTTCTGGTGGTTTCTTTGGTTGTGGAAATGGGCATGAGGTTCAGCTCCATTTTGTTTTATTATTTTATTTTTTCTTATTTTCAGGGTGGGAGGCAATTAATTATGCACTATTTCTATTTCTGCACATTTTCCCCTTTTTTTTGGCTTTCTTTGGTCTTTCCGTTTACTCCAAAAAAAGGTTCTGGGCTACAATGGTTTTTTTGGTTTCAGTATC